>JAFMOD010000205.1:2816026-2853080 GCA_019802435.1 Corydoras maculifer
CCTTCTAGAGTGTGTCTGTGGAGCATTTGTGAAGCCAGGACACAGATTTTGGAAGAAAAGTCCTGATTCACAATCTCCCTTCTAGTTCATCCCAAAGGTATGAGATTAAGATTAGGGCTCGGAGCGGGTCCATCATGTGCTTCTATGGCACACAACTTTATCCTTGCTTTGTGCACTAGGGCAGTAATGCCGCAAAAAAACAGGCCTTTTCCAAACTGTTCCCACAAAGATGTAAGCATACAGTAACTTAATGCTCAACTTTGGTGACTTGGGTGTTTGAACATCCAAACCACTACCATGCCAAATGCCTGAATACAATAATTAAGAGGTGTGTCCCAATACTTTTGTCTATGTAGTGTCTTTATATACACCATTGAGCCGAAGCATTAACACCAGGCGTTTGTTAACACATCTCAGTACATACTAACGCATCAAGAATTAATGCCAGTTTACAGCAAAAGAGGGAAATCAAATGAAGGCCTTTTCTCATCATCACTTTTATTTTTCATTTACTTTGAAATCCAAGTTTAAATATCAAGGCGACTTCCTTTATGACAATGAGAACAGGCACTCCAGAGATAAAATAATCCTGTAATTTTTGCGTTTCCTCATCAGCCTGTGCTGTTTTATACTTTCAGTGTTTAACAATTTTGGACTTTTTAAAACACTGGAACTCTGTAGCACTAGTGATGGATCAGTGACATTAAGCTGGATACACACATATCTTCTGCCCACTGCAGGACATTTCTAACACAGCATGTGTTAAAGTTAATGCAAAGTGTGAACAGAGGTGCAACAATATAGTTGATCTGATGCCTTTCTTATTCTAGACAAAGGCAAACAGAACCCATTTCAATAAGCCTTCTTCAATTACTTCATTCATAGATTTCGAATCCCAATAACTGAATTACTGAACACACCACTTTCTGAACCTTATTATATGTTATGACAGTATTACTATATATACACACACATTTACATGTGTATATATGTATGTACAGCTGTGCATGTGTGCTGCCAGCTTAATTTCCTTAAACAGTTTAAGGTAATGAAGGCTAATACAATCTTCCACTGCAGAACAGCTGCTGACACAGGCTCAGAAAATCAGCAGAGAAATGAGAAAACCCACACAGGTCAGACTGACCAGCCTAAGACAAACAGAAAAACATGAGGTAGGCTTTTGCTGTAAACAAAATTAACTAATGTAAAAATAACACTTTTTTTAATGATACATGAAAAAACATAAAAGCCTTTAAAATAACAAATAAAAGATTAAAATGCATGACTATGTTTAACTCAAGAGGTAGTTTCTAATATCAGTACGAGTATGTGTAAAATCAACATTGAAGAGGTTTAATGTTGGAGTAAAACGGTGCAGTCTTCAGTTCTTATTTAGTTGCTCTGTTCCCTGAGAGAAGTTCATCCTGAGAGGTATTGTGGATAAAAATGTATAAAAAATACACTGTATAATAAACTGTGCCCATGGTTTGGTTTTCTACCGGTTCACTCGGACTTTAGTAAATTTTTGTTTGCATGTACACTGGATTTCACCACCGTGTCTGACCTCAGGTTCCACTTTTGATTATTTTGACAGAATGGCCATCTTTTGTATATGCATTTATACCAAAACAACTGATTAAATAGACAGCAACTTCATTGTGTACCTTTTTTCAGGACTATAAGTTACATGGGTTGGATGCTTGATTAAACTGTGAGGCTGCAGAACATTTGGGACCTGCAGACCTGTCGTCAAATCAGAAGCAAAGTGGCTAAAGTTAAACGAGAATATAAACTATCAGGGCTTACATTATAAAAGAACCTGGAAATTTGGGTTGCACACATAGCATCATGGATTCCACCAGGAATTCAAAAGGAAAATCAGTCTGTATGTTAGAGTGAGTTGATACAAATCACATAAATCACCACAAGAGATTAAACGTCATGTTAATTTTAAGTTCCAAGTTTCTGCTAAAAGATCAAATGGGTATTTATAGTCCAGAAAACCAGGTACTAAATCTTACTGATTTGTCAGTACACAAGATTAAAAAAAAGCTCAAGCAACAGGTTAGGAACATTCATATTCTACAAATTTGGAGTGAATCAAATGTTTCCTCCTTTCACATTCAGTACGGTCAAAAACAGAGCTGTGTCTGTAGAAATGTTGTGCCAGTTTACGGGATTATGAAAAGCAGCATTGTCTTTCTTGATCTTGGTAAAGACCTGGTGGAAAACTCAAACATACACCCGCTCAGCTTCACACCCCCACCCACGTTGCCCCCGGGAAAAAGACTTGAGCAAGCAAATGATCTGCTTTCTCAAACAAATGTAAAGATGAGCTGTATGGACTGATGCATCTTCACATAGACCTACTTCACGCCTTATTCTACTTCATGTACAAGATCCTAAAGGCAGAGACTTCACTACAAAAATCACCTGGTGTGGGCTTTAAGGTTGAATCAGATTGCACAGAGGTGACAGTGATATAGGCTTATCTGATGTATGGCATTTTAAGTACACAGAAACAAACTGCTCAGGTGAAACAACTATAATTAAAATAACAAGAGGGTGGAACAGCAGCACAGGAAGTAGCATTTTCACCCCACAGTCTTTACTGTGGGCAAATTAAATGTTTTCCTTCCACAAGTTAGAAATTACAGGGTGAAAATGTATAATACTAATTCCACCATCTTGCTGCTGTAAATCTATTCTTCATTAGAACTTGAGGTCATTGATTAAATTATAGACAATAAAATAAGGTTTTATAAGGTATATAAGGTTTTAATAAATCGTCAAAGGCAATCTAGTTATGGTTGTAATTAAATTGATTGAGCAGTTTTCAAAATAACATTCAGTTTTTTAGGGATTTTATATGCAGTTCTGTAGCTGTGATGCTGCCAGGTGGTGCAAAACTAAACCCGTCCTATAACCGAATCAAATCAAGCACACAGAGTGGAAAACAGAATGAAGTCTCTGCCTATAACTAAATCCAGTTTGTCATTAAATACACAATTCACAATATATTACTATGCCACCCACACATCAAAAGCTGGAGCGGATGAAAATGAGGAGTACATGAAAAGTCCAGAATTTGCGATGTAAGAGCATGTGAGGGTCAGAGGTGGATTTATAAGAAAGCCACGACTCTTTACAGAAACAGAAAACACTCTAGCACTCCAACTACCATTCATATTTTAAAACATGATACTTTTTTTTTTTATAAAATCTTTTGCGCATATATTAATGCCTTATATTACCGTTTCAACTGTGGTATGAACAGTTACTAAAAAATAAACAACTGAGGCCTACACTACAGATATAATGCCTTTAAATAGAAGCCAACGATTTATCTCCGAAGTAAGTTATAAGCTGCTCTGGATAGAACCCTAAAACTAAACACAGAGCATCTCACAGTTAGCATGCATGAAAATATGCACACACACCCACACACACAGGAATGGTAAGTGTCTCACGGAGCAAGAACTTTATAGTGTTCTCACACTGCATGTTGGTTCCAGAACAAGACTGTATATGTATAACTTTACCACCAGAAACACCAGAGTTAATTTAGTTCCTAATCTAGAGTTGGGAACTTCTGGGGTAAATCTTGCTTGACTGGAAGCTGCTGGTTGACCTAACACACATGCAGGTCCCCACTTTCAGTGGCTTTGGATCGTCCTTTTTTCAAAGGTTCACCACCATGTTTTTTTTTTTACTCTACGTCCTTTGACCAATTGAATGTATAGATGCTGGGAAACATGACTGGTGTTATTTGTCCTCCACACCACTTTAGCCATCAGAAATGGTTGATCAATCAGTCGATCGTCAGCCTGGCTTGTAACCAGCAGGGAAAGCAATAAAAGGTGGTTCTTAAGAACCAGAGTTGGCAGAAACTCACAGATTAAGAACAGAATTATAATTCTGTGCATTGTTTGTGTTGTTGTGCTTTAGTGGTCCACGGCCGACGCTTTAGCATCAACACCACATGCTTAATATCCATGTGGAACTGGTCTGGTGAAGTTGGAATGCTTAAGACAAAGAAATGCTGATGGAAAATTCTTAATCACATGTCTGTATCAGCAGAATGAGTTAAGTTGAGTTTTATGTTAAGGTCTAGGATTGAGATTAGGGTTATGAGTTATGGATATTCACTTCAGAGTCTCAACTGGCTTTAGAAAGTGTTATTTAAAAATACGCCACACATTTAAAATCTGACTGACATTAGTTCATTTCTGATGCTTTTTCATCAACACAATCCCAACACACACACACACACACACACACACACAGAAAGAGACAAAGACAGATGCTTTTCATCAACAAAGATGCTTTTTCATCAACACAATCCCAACACACACACACACACAGTCATAGCTGCTCGGGAAGAGAGGACCTCCCTTGTTCCTTGAGCGTGTGAGGTAGACAATGAAGAGTCCAAGTTCAGAGGCGAGTTTGCAGTCAGTCCGTCTCAGAGTGTCCTCCAGTGCTAAGAGGGAGATGTTTCCTCTGGAGAAGAGTGTGAGCCCTCATCTCGGGCTTGGCGGGGGTCCTGAGAGCTGCAGGGAGATGCTGCCCCCTGGTGGGGACACTGTGCCACCATGTGAGTCACACTCTGACAGTAGTGGCATTTCTTTGGCTGAGGGGGAAGGCTGCATTCTTTAGCATGGTGGTCCAGGCCACCACAGTTATAACACCTACACAAAGCATACAAAGAGGAAACAAACGTGACTACAGAGATTCAATGAATGTAGTTTTAGTCTAATTAAACTATGAAATATCACTTGACCTTTTTAAGACTCTACTAACAAGGTAACTGATGTGTTGTAACTGATGACATACTAAACTGTAGCACAATTTAGAAAACTTATAATATTCCTGTAAACATAATGATGGTTAACATGCACCTCAGACCAAATTTTCTATGGCAGTTGGAAAATAATCTGCAAACATTTTCTAAACAGAAGGCACACGGAACCCCCCCCCCCAAACACACACCGAGTTAACGGCTCAAGTGCAATCTTTCTTTGCGTTCCTGCATGTTTGATTGGTTGCCGGATGACAGCTGCATTGCTGGAAAGCTCATTAATTAGCCACGCCAGATACAATCAGTTTGGCATCTCCTGTGATTAATGATCATGTATTAAAGACATACGTTTACTGGAAGTCCCACGAGACTCAGTGATTGGTTTTCAAAAGGTGAAATTTTCATTCATTTTTCAAAAGTCATTTTTTTTTATTTTCTTCATTCTGTTAAAATAGTAATATTGTTGGAATGTAATACCAGTTTGGTTCTATTATTGGTAGACGTTGTGTTCAGAGTACACTGTATGAAGACTACGCCCATGATTTTGTCCCCGATCTTTTATAACTGGAATATTTCCCAAAGAAGACACTAATGAGCTAACAAGGTCCATTATCTTTTTCCCGAAAATAAATATATTTAAATGCAGCAATGACCTTCCTGACCTTGTAACTTTACCAATTTGAGGCTGGGCATAGTTCTCAAAGAGGCACAAAAACATTAATAACATGTGCAGATACTTTTTTTTTTACTGCTAAGAAAAAGGTGGCATGATGGGTAAAGCATAGCTGTTTTGAACAAAATGAGCTTGAAAGTAATCCAATAACTGCATGCTGCTGAAGTGCAGCTTTGAAGCAGATAAACTGGACACACTGTCATACATAATAACAAAACTTCACTTTAAGATAAAGAAGACACGCACACACCCAAAATGTCCCCTGAATCATGCAAAACAGCTGTCTTCATGTCCGCTTCTGACACACTCTCAGGAGAAAAACAGTGCCCATATGGAGTCCAGGAGAGAATGAATATTTGTCAATGATTATAATGCTGTCTGGAATATCACATCGTTTATCATGTCAGATGGACAATTACAGATTTCAGAATTTAAATCAAACCTTGTAAAGCATGATTATATACACACACACACACATATATATATATATATATATATATATATATATATATATATATATATATATATATATATATTCTGTCACTGTGCGTTACCATGGAGCTTGTGGTTGCTACGGCACATGGGCTAATGACGACGTCTAAATATAGAGTAGCTGATTTTACATTATGGCACAGGCTGAGGGCTTTATCGTTTTATCTCAGCAGTCCAACCCTTATTGCCTTCAATTATGTTTCGTGGTTTATCATTCATGTGTTCATCAGTGTTACACATTTGGAATTTCCACAGTTTATTTAGGACTAATACTTCTGATACCAGTGTGCCAACACATAATCATGGTTTCATAATCAACAGTTATTGACGTGGTGGTTTTTCAATGTGTAATTCTCACAAAGGGCGGCACGGTGGCTTAGTGGTTAGCACATTCGCCTCTCAGCGCTAGGGATTCCCGGTTCGAATCCCCATCTGGGTGGAGTTTCCATGTTCTCCCTGTGTCTGCGTGGGTTTCCTCCGGGTTCTCCGGTTTCCCACAGTCCAAAAACATGGATCAAGTTAATTTAATTCTCGAAATTGCCCCATATAGAGTGTGTCTGTGTGAGTGAGTGTGTGCCCAGCGATGGATTGGCGCCCTGTCCTGGGTCTATCTGCCCAGCGCCTGAGATGTTCTTCCCTGGATGGGCATGGGGAACCCCACCGCGACCCTAATAGAGGATAAGCGGGAGATAATGAATGAATAAATAAATAATTCTAACAATTCGATTTCTGACAATAAATAAAATAAATAAATAAATAAAAACACATCTGCGCCTCCTTTATTGTTGCTGCTTGGTTAGTTAGCGTTAATTTACTCCGAATATGTTTGAAAGCTTTCCAAAGCCAATTCATGTTTAAATCAGACTTATATCAGAATGACTTTATTCTGACAGCCATTTAAATGTAAATCCACATTTTTTAAAACTAATGTAGATTATTGTATTCTACACATATTGATTATAATGAATGATAAATAGTAACTAAATAAAAAAGGCCTATAGCAGCCGGAACATTAACACAGATGTTCTCTTGTTAATGCAGAGTGTGTGTGCATCCTCTGGGAGGCAGTACAGGTCTAACTGTGTGTTCAGTCTGGAGCAAGGTTGCTGTCTTGAAATCCATACAGTTCATCTGCCATCTTAAATTAAAGATAATAACACTAATAATTGTTTGCTAGTCTGTGTAATTGCATTTGGTTTAAAACATCTGCTTGAATATCGTGAAAATATCGTGGCAATAAACAGAATGACTGTACTGTATATGTCTAACCAATGACATCTTCACAGCGATTGTATAAACCAAACTTTATGGTACTGTTTCTTATTTGTACATCACATTTCTACTATTTGTTGCTAGTTGCTTCATCACTGACAAATTAGTTAAAAATTTTGAAGGTGAAATAGTGTACGTTCTGTGTTATTGCATGTGTAGGGGCGTGTGTGAGATGTTTGACTTGATTTTAAGAAAGCTCATTCAAAAGGATGAAAGACAGCCCACTGAAGCATTCCCACCTACTGTACATCTATTTTTGGGTAATTTCAGGCGCTCTCCTGCGGAGCTCAGCTCTCACACAAAAACACAAGCAATAATATGCACAGTAACAGATGCCATTCGGCACGCCGGGCTGAGGTACGCCTTCTGCTAAATCTTCTGCAATTAATCATCATGCTCCTCCAACAAAGGCATTTACTGATTAGAGGTGCAAGCCGTCAACCAAACTCCCCATGATGCATAAACTGAATAACACTGCAGGATGTGACACATTTGTATTTGAATAACCACATCCTCATCCATTAAAACCTGCTTATATTTTAACATTTATATAACGTTGTTTTGAAGGCATGAAAGCCTTCTCTGATTAACTCACAATGTTTTATATCTACAATGTTTACATCTATATATAAAGATGGTTTTTAAAGACTGTAAATCAGATTATTTTACAACACACACAAACAACTTTAACGTGACAGCTTTGAAACCTTCTTAATCGATTGATAATCATTCAGCAATATCACCATGGCAACAAGCAGCTGATCAATAAGCAGAGCTGAACATAGCAAGGAAGTGGAGCACAGTTAAAAAGGAACAAATCGTAATGAATTTAAATATAAACTAGATTATTCTTTATTGTTTATTTATATAATATATATATATATAATTATATATATATATATATATATATATATATATATATATATATATATATATATATATATTTTTTTTTTTTTTAAATAAAATATATTTAATTTTATAATAATATTAATAATAATAATAGGTATAGTTATTTTTTTAGTAGCAGTGCTTTAATTAATTTAGTTGCATCACTGATTCTTTTAATAACTCTAATAATTTTAAAATCTCTACTTCCTTCTGAAGCCCTTAAACTGACCACTAAGCCTGAACTAACTACATGACCCATGATGCTGCAGTCTCACCGGTCTCCCTTTGGTTTGCGTTTAGGGGGTGGGGCTTTGCCTTTGGGACGTCGGTCACTGCCTGAGCATGGTGCGCCTGCAGGTCCCGTTACCCTGAGCGACTCCAGCCCTTTACTGGACTTCTTATATGTGAATTCCACCTGCTCGCCTTCCCTCAGGCTCCGGAATCCCTCCATCACCAGCTTACTCTGCACAAATTCACCAGACATGGAGACTGAATAAATAAATCAACATCATAAAATATTATTTTTACTTGAGCACGGCATACATTATTAACTTTGATATAATCAGTAATATACTTCATAAAGATAAAAGGAATTGGCTTCATTATTAACATACTTCACAAAAATGTGAATAGAATGTCTTGTCATTAATAAAAAAAATATGAATAAATAATCATTAAATAATTATAGTGCAAATTATACATACATTTATTTATTTAATAGTTTTTTATTTATTTAATATGTTACGTAAATAGTCATCATGATTTTTATTATTATAGTCTAAACTCAAGTGATTTGGTCATATCAGAGCAGATTCTGTGTACTTGGTGGATGCTGCTTTGCATCTACATTTACAAATCACTATTTATTAATTGTAATGCTCTTTTACATCAGCACTTTTTCAGCTCCTAAGGAGTTTCAAGCATGCATGAAACTGAACTCTTTTGATGTACCATGAAAGCATTAAATTAATAAAGACAACACAGAAAAAACAAAACACATGAATGAAAGAAGAAAATGACATTAGCAGCCTTAATACATTATATAATGCATTAATAACATCTTTTAAGAACAGTCCTGCTCAGCACTCCAATTATTTGTTACAAAGTACAAACAGGTTTATGCACTGTGAATAGAGAACATGCTTAAATACAACAATATTTCACAAATTCATATTAATGTCTACATTCTTTTTTCTACCCATCTTATTAGGGGAAAACAATTTATAAATATATTTCTGCATTGATTATTATATTTGCATTGATCACGTTGGAGACTTTTTATGAAGTTTAGTACATGAACACCTAAATGCTCAGGATGTTCCCTGTAGGACGTGTTAACTCATTTACACTAACATCAATAAAAAAAAAATTTGACTCCTGTTGCTTAGAACTGTACATTATGTTGACGCTATACACACATGCAATTACAGTACATGTTGTCAGATGGTGATTGTTACAATAATACAAAACATGCATATTAATGTACAGCATTTACCTACAGTCGGATTTACACCTGAATCCAGAAGTGGAACAATAAACTGCAAATCTAAATCATGGAAGAGTGACCTAATTCAGCAGCCCACCAGCAGAAAACAGGTGCATCGGTAGAAGAGCAACTGATGAGAAAGAACATCAACCTTTTCCTCCGAAATAGAATCAAAAGTATTACAGGTTCTCAGAAAACTGTTAACCTGCACAGAAGATGACTGATACAGAGGTAGAAGGGGAGTCTTTAACTGCAGAATGAAACAACTTGTAAGAATTCGTTCACAGCCAATCCCAGCATTACTGCTCTCACATTAAAGAAATTAGCTTTAAAACTTGAATTGAAAGTCCATTTCCTTGACGCAAAGTGGTAGCGTGGTACTTTTAAATCGGTTAGTGTGTTAAGAGTGTATCTTTTCTTATTAAACACATAACCATGAAGTTAAAAGTAAGGTGATTTCATTTTCTTAATGCATCACATATATACATTTTAATCGATTCTTGTGCATTTGCAGTCTGAAGCACTTTGTCTGAGCACAGCATTTCTAATGACGTCGGTATTTGAAATATAGCATTATGACCAACTTGACCAAAATAGAACCACCGCCAAAATTAAATTACCTTTATTCACAATCTATTATTTTCTATTCTATTGTTTTTAGCAAAGCAACATCTCCTAATGTTATTAAAACCGAGTGTACCAAAGGTTCATTGCAGGTGGTTTTGGCTGAAGTATCAACAGGAGTAAAGTGATATCATGCTGCCCTTAAAAAAAAAAAAAAAAAAAAATAGAAAGAACTCTTCAAGAGAAGCGTTTAATTGTATGTGGCGTCCAGCAGTATGTCATATAAAGAGCTAAAATCAATCCCAATAAAGTCAGCAGTTACTCTTATATTTCATTAGCGGTTTTTCCAGCTGGAAATATATTTCACTTCACCACAAACTCAATTAAATAAAGAGGTCGAAGAGAGATTGAAAATTATCCAAAACTTTTAGTTTAATTTAATCTCATCTATAGATTGGAAGTCATTTCTACGTTACAGTGTCTGTAGTAGTGTTGAAGTAGTGTCTGAAGTAACGTTTAGCTTGTTCGACTTGAGAAAATTTGCTGCACGGTCGATGGAAATTGCATTTCGGCAGCTCACACCGCTGAGTGAATGTGTGGGTCTTTAGGAACATATACTTCCTGGCAAACTTAAAGTTTGTTTTAAACAAAATATCAACGGTATTTCAGCCGGGACAAACACAATGTTCACCTGATACCCAGTCAGAATGTATGGAGTCCTCTTTTACATTCCCTGCATCCGACAGAGATCCACTCTCAAGCAAAGGTTTAGACACCTGGTTCATATTTCACGTCTTATTGATTTTGAAAGTGAAAATACTTCAACATGTTCTCTTTAGGGAACCAGCTTCTGCACGTTTCTTTTTCACATGGGTATGATTCACTGCTTTCGAAAGCTAAAATCTGAAATGTGGCCCATACAAAACTAACAGATTAAATATTAATGTTTAATGTATTTCTACCAGGTAAAAGAAAAAACACGGAAAAATTTCAATTATTTAAGGGTGGAATTTTTTAGGGGTGGCATAGTGGTTAGCACATCCACCTCTTAGAACTGGGGATCCAGGTTCGAATCCCAATCTGTATAATGCGCGTGTGTGCCCGGTGATGGATTAGTGCCCCGTCTTGGGTGCTGGGGTTGTGTTGTCTGAGGATTATTGTATAACTTTCAAAAAAAAAAAAAAAAAAAAAAAAAAAAAATTTAAAAAAATACAATGCATATTAGAAAATGGAAACCATAGGTTTCGGAAGCTCAGGAAAGCCGACGCCCGTTACTCTCTTGCACTTCATTACTTGCTTCCACTCTAAAGTTCTTTTTTAACCCCTGTTCTCATTACTGGGGGTCAGCGCTGTGTTGTGGTTGGTGGAGTTTGTGGGGGCCAGCGGTTGCAATTGTGGTGCTATTAAAATACTTTAAACACAGGAGGAGCCGCAAGACAGGAGATCAAGTGAGAGAAAAGGAGGAATCGAGGGCACTAGAACCTTCCTCCATGAGATTTCATTCTCACTTCTGAACCTTGACCCTCACCCCACCCCCATCCTCTCAAATGCCTCTCTCGTGCTCTCCCTCCCTGCCTCCCTACCTCGGTCTTGCACACACACACTTCCATCAGTTCCAAATTAGCAGGCTGATTATTACACTTGTACACACACATACACTCACATTGCCCATTTGATCTGCCGGCACACTCTACATCAATCTCCGTACACCATCAGCGGTGCCCGGATATGAACTCTGCTCTGGGGTCAGGCTGAGTACGAGTGTTTGCAATTCAAGGCTGACCACATTAAAGTAGAAGTGTTATTTCCTCAGCCTCCTTTATGATCTCCATGTTTTAGAAACACTATACACCTATAAACTACCAGCTGGAGGTGAGCAGTACTGCCGGCTTAATCACGTTTAAGTAGGTGACCGTACAAACATACATACACACATTATATATGGATATGGATTTAGATATGTTTTAAATATAAACCATTTCATCAACCCATTTTTAAAAATAAACTACAATTTGTAATGCTAACTCTCTCGCAACACTGCACCCCCCCCCCCCCAAAGATAAAGAGACACAATAAAACTTACAATTAGCAGTGAAAGATAAAGTCGTCAAGCTATAATTCTTAAAGAAGCATATAACTAAGGCTTGGTCTCTGCAAGTAAGGATGAGACATGATTTATTACTTTGTGCCAAACTTCTTGAGAGAACTGATAGTTTAACGACAATGTAACTCTGCATGTGATTTAAAAGAATTCAGATTTTTCATCATCCAAAGTTCTAAAATAATAAAAAGAATAACATCATAAAAGGATTTAAGAAATCAGGGGAAATCCTGGATCATAAAGAGCAAATAAGAAAACTGCTGCTGTAAGCACAAGATCATTAAGACCTCAGGCATGATTTTAGCTTAAACTGTCATATTACAGTGATGGACATAGCTATAGGGACTAAAGTCTTTAGTAAATACATGCATGTATGTGTGTGTCCTATACAGACAACACCACCTCCAAGGCTGATTCACAAAACCCCACCCCATACAGGCATGCATTCAGCCATGCATTTACACATGTATAGCAAATATTTAGCAGTCAGTACAATGAATACAGTTTCAGTTTACCACTATAAGCAAAGTAACAAGATTCTAATTGTGAAAACCAACCCTCATACAATAGAGTAACCGGAGCACTCAAAATATTGCTACTAATATCTGATTTCAAACTGTATAATAACGGCTAGATTAAATAGTATATGGGTTTTGTTTAGAAACAAGGTCTGAGCGAACATACAAATATCAAGGAAAATTTAAAGAGATTAGGAATAATGTGTAATACCATTAATTCATTACACTACCAGTTTAGGCTGCTCAGACTGCTTAAGTGACAACTTATGCATTTATTCTGTTAAAAAACACATTTATACATACAGGTTTCTGAGAAACAAAGGCGTTCAACTTTAATGATTTGATAAATTGTTTAATCATTAAAATGATTTGATAAAATGATGTATATAATAAATAACAATCAAATTAAATAAAATCCCTTTTCTTTTTAAATAAAAAGGACAACTAATTACATGGATTTTGCTGTTTTTAGTAATTTTTACTGAAGATGTTATACTGTGCTCCTTCTAAAAATAACATTACAATTAGTTAATTTAATATAATTTATGCACACTACTTTTTATTGTTTATATATACTATTTTGATTAAGTTTAAAAAGGTGTAGGTAACTGTTTTTGACAGTTTGTGTATTTAAATAAAACTTGCACAAAGTGATCATTTATGTTTTAATTCATTCATGTTAAATATGTAGTTAATTGTATAAAGCTGTAGTTGTTGCACAATTCATTTAATTTTAATAAACATTTTGTTTTACGATTAACAAAACTCTTTAAATGGGTTAACTAAATAAGAAAAAACATGTTCGCTATTCAATTTAATAATATTCTTTCTGTGCACGTTATTTACATATGTTAGATTTTAAAGGGCATTTCACGACCTATGTTTGTGATTATTCTTTATTTATGTTTATATTTAAATCAGCATGAATTAATAAATCTAAAAATAATTAGCTTTTTTTTTTCAAATACTACAGACTTCATTAACAGCATGATTATTTAACAGTGAATCTTAATGACTAGTTTAGTGACAAAATAATATCATACTACTTTTCACAGTAAGCAATTAGCAGGAAATCTTTTAATTATTATTATTATTATTATTATTATTATTATTATTAACAGAAATAAACTACATACTATTATTATTATATAAATAACAAACTACACACTACAAACTCAAGGGCTCTCAAAAATGTTACATCTAATTAAACTTAATTTTTATAAATAAAATCCAATTTAAATATTTCATTTTAAAAAGTTGTTTATGTTTTTTAAAAGGATGTTAAATTACACAAATTAATAAAATCAACTAATTCAATACAAGCATCATTTTAAATGTATATGTACTAAGTTATGATCAGGAGTTGCGTATTAAAAACATGTAATTTATTGATTTAAAGAATTCATGAAAATGAAGGTCCAAATAAGCACCATGCATGTTTAATACAACCTTTACAAATTTTAATGGCTTTATTGATTAAATTTATTTTAACAAAGAGCAATATTAAATTTTTATTATGAAACAATTATGACAAAAAAATTTGTACTTGAAGTTGTCTTTAGTACAATTATTTACGGTAATTATTTTATCATCGGATTACTAGTTAGCAAAACACTGTACACGAATCCTATGATCTTTAAATTGATGTAAATTTATTTTTTTTTACTAAAACAAGGTCTTAAAAGAAAACTTTAGAATACAACAACTCAAAGAAAAAGAACAATACTTTAAGGTATTTTTCAGTATGTGAAACTGATTCTAAGCTCATTCCCTTATATGGGCATAAAGCTTTTTTGGTAGAAAGGCGGGACCTGATCATGTGACTCAAATCGTTCCCCCCCCCCCTTCTTCTTCCTTTTGGTTTTGATGTAAAGCAGGAAACCAGAGGAACAGAGAGGCAGTGGAACGACATGGTCAGGGTGCACAAAGGTGAACAAATTAGATTTAGGAAATGAAATAATGCTAAGAAAAAAAAGGAAGAAAAATAAAAAACAGTAAAAATAGAATAATTTCAAAAAAAAGAATTTTACAAATGAAAAAATGTCAACTTATTAAACTGAAATGAAAATGTAATTAAGACAGAAATAATTTTAAGCTTAAATAAACTATACTGACATTAATAGCTTTTGTGACCTAATAATCTGTAATTCTATTTTCATTTACACTACATAAAATGGAAGCCAGAGTGGTTCATTTATAAGAATGTCACTCGACTTAGAAGCATTACTAAAAATTTGTGCAGCAATATACTTTATCAGTTAAATATTTTAATTTAAATTCATGCTTTTGTATGGTTATTACAGAAAAAAACAATTAGGCATAACAGTACCTCTTTATTGTTGTAATTGGGTTTGGGTTGCTTTTATTTAATTATTTAATGGAAATAAAGACTTTAGACTTTATTTAAATATTCAGAGATTTTGTATTCAAAGATTTTTTAAGACTAAAAGGAAAACAGCCAGTGATTTGGGAAATCATGAATTTATTTTCCTGATTTAATGTCTTTAATGTAAATCCAGAAACTTAAAACTTAAACTGTCAGTAAGAGATTTGGATTTGATGCTTTGTAGTCTGCTAGTTGAATAATTAGGTAACTGCTAAATCAACTGGTGATCTGATGATCAGCGAGTGTGTAAACTCATTCATACATATAGATATGGGTGGGTGAGCGAGGGGTGGGGCTCATGCCAAACGGTGAAATGGACGAGAGGTTAATCTTGCTAGGGGCCCGATTTAACCTTTACACTCACGCACACAGACAAACACACACACACATAGTTTAAGCTATGATCATACTCTTAAAAATGTGTGATATCAGAAGTATTTTCAAAACAAAAAGTTAATGAAATCTTTAAAGCTGAAGGAAACCAGTGGTGAACCGATGAGCAAACACACACACACACATGCAAACACACATGCCCACACATACTTAGTCTGCCATAGAGTTAGATGTATGGAGTGTGTGAATGATTTCAAGGGGGAGGGGAGGGAAGTGAAGGGGACACCCCCCACACACACACACTTTTTGTCTTTAAAGAAATTCCACTTTTAAAGAATGCCTGCAGAGTGAGAACCTCCAACCCCCATCCCACACACACGCATACACCACACACACAGACGGACACACACCCTGTTACTCTCAATGCTTTCTTTAATGTCTATAGACCCCATTACCCATAAGTGCAGTGTATATGCCACTGTCACATTTGCATGAAGTCTTGCACACAGTAAATGATTGGTTATTCATAGAGTGACTAATCTAGATTGGGAATATGCCTATTATAGCTGGGGCAAATTCTCCCAATTTCATCAGGTAAAATCACGAAATAGCTGCAGCTTTAAAACCAAGATCCGGTGAGAGAGGCAGTGTTTTATTTCCATGACTACACAGTTTCATTCATTAATTCAGAAGCACATGGTTGAGGGTCATGAGGTGGGAATACAGGCAACAGTCAATGAACGCACATCAAACACACTCACAAAGACACCCCCCCCCCCCCCCAAAAAAAATGTAAAAAAAAAATGAAAAATTTACACCAAGACAAAAACTGGTCCCTGGTCAGATGCATCATGCACCTTCTCTAGGACGAAGCCACAAGTGGCTATTTCTGTTTTATGGGAGATCAGATATGGATGTTCTCGTTGCTGCTAGGTAGGGCTGGGACATTGCAGCAACTACGTCAACCTAATAGATTTCGAAATTACATCGATTTGCATAACTTCCGTCGACGCGTCAACAAAATGGCAGCGCCCTACCGAGAGATGGATTTATTCGGAGCATAGCAGCTAAAAAGCACCCGCATGCATCTAAAGTGTGGGAGCAATTCACAGAAATACAACAGCATGGGGCTCGGTCAGATTTGCAAAATGAAGATGGCGTTTCACAACAGTACAACTGCTAAGCACGAGCGTTTAAAGCGCAAACATCTGCGCCAGGATTTGTGCGCTGCAAAACACCCACATGGCAGCAAAACAGGCACGTAGGTTCGGTTTACGTGTTTCCGTTTGTAGTAGTGCTTACTGACCGTATCTTTGTCGTCCTGTATAGACACATGCAGCTCTTCTTAATGCCGCTCATGTACAGTGTTTTCATATCACATTCAGATGCCTGCACATGTATATATTCAACAAAAAATATAGTCAACTTTTTTCATATATAGTCAACAAATTTCTTAAAATGTCAAGTATTAAGTGCCTCAAAGTACAGTTAGTGCAGTTTTTTTTTCACCAAGAACCTACTTGTTACCTGGTGATTTAATAATTTAATGTAACAAAGATAAATTTTTACGTCCAGTATTTTTTATGTCATTTCAGTAATAGTAAAAGTCACATTTTAAAATATTCCACCATCATTCTAATATGCTTTATATTATACTTGAATTATTGAATCTCTTGTAGCCGAGATTTGATGTTTGCTAAAGCTGTTAATGCAAAAGCATTTTTACATTTCAATAGTGCCGTTAAGAGCACTGTGTTTAATTAAGGAAAATATTTCAACATTAAAAAGTTTTTATTTTTCATTATTTTGGAGTAGTTATTTTAATTCCAAACACAAACACAGTAATAGCTTTTAGATTAATCGACTAATAAATAAAAAAGATCGATTAATCAATATAAAATAAATCGTTAGAAAACAAAAATAAATAAATAAATAACTAAATTAAATTGTCAATTCAGCTGCATTAAAAGCTGGGTGGTGCAGGCACTTAATTTAGATGCCTCCCTACACATTTTAAATCTTTTGTAAAACATATTAATGAAAACTGTCAAAGATCACATTTTCCCCATTTTGTTAGTATACAATGTTTACAAATAAAACAATTTAAAAAATATGTTAAATAGAAATTATTTACAGGAGCATTATGTTTTATTTCTCTTAATTAAAAATGGATCGTGTGTACACTCATGACCAGGAGACAATCAACGTATAATCAGCTACATTAGTCCTTGTCCACCATGGTTTTACCGACCATGAAATGCAAAATGTAGAAACTCTCAGACATGCACCAGCTAATTTCTTGCATCTACTTATTCATTTTTCTAATGACATTGGTGACTAAGATATAAATCTTTTTTCCCCCTCAGTGGTCCGTTTTAAGATCGAGCATCTGTTGCATTACATTTCGAACCAGGGAAGTGAATAAAACTTCAACACTTGCATTGTGAATGTCATCTATTCAAAAACATGGTCATGTTTATTTCTATACCTTACTGTCTTCATTGTTGAGTCTTGATTGCTTAAAAACTAATATACAGATCAAAAAGTTCCTTGGCTTTGGTCAGCTGTTCAGTGGCTTTATAAAGAAATTTTTTTTTAAAATTATACATACATACATAAATATATATTTATAGTACCAACATATGGTGAACTTTAACAGCTGTGTGCTGGCATAAAGATCAATATAGGGTTATTAAAACCAATCAAAACTAAAACAAAATATAAAACGCAATTTACTAAATTGGAAACAAACTAAAAACTGTGCAAAGCATTGATGATAAAATGATTGTACTTTTTTTTATCTCCACTGAAAAACAATGTTATGGTAATAGACTAATTTCAGAGGGTACCAACCATGCAACACAGTGGATGCCGTGAAAGTTCAAAGAAAAAGTTGATCCTTGCTGTGCAAAAGATAAGTCTATAAATCAACAAGAAATTCCTTCATTTTTCCTGCCTGAAAAAGTGGAAACTTAAGCCAAAGGTCAGAATGCCAATGTCAAACAATGTCATGAACGAAAACACGGTGGAATCCTTTCTACTTTTTAAATGAGGTCATCTAAGCAATATTTTGCTAATTATTCTCAAGAAATAGTAACTTACAAAAGTTTGACAATTTTGGTACTTTACAACAACACCATCATACAAAACAGTCAGTTGGTAACCACACCCAACATCCTTAATAAACACATATATATAAAAAAATTATATATACAGGTTGATGAATACATCACAGCAGTATGCAGACCCTCGCACCACTAATACCATAACAACAGGGTAATTAATGAATTAAATTTTTACATGATCAATGAAGTGTACACAAAAGCACCATTGGTCTAAGACACACTGCAAATGCGGCAGTCAGTGTGACATGTAATGCAACAAGACAGTGCTTGGACAAGTGAACAGCGACATGGCTAGTCATGGCATTTATGTGGAGAAATAACATAAGGGCAGCATCAAGGCATGTACACTGAGGGCATTTAACAGGCATTCACTCTTGAGACAACTAACAGAACTGACATGATTCCATATGAGCAACAGTAAAGGGCTTTACTCAAAGACTTTACAGAGGCAAAGGGTAAAAACTCAAGACTGAACCATAAACTTTGTTTTTGAATGTCTGATAACCCCTAAATAATGACACCACACACTTGTTGAGCTTTTCAGAACATCAGGAGCTTGACAGCAACGGTACTCTGAAGGATACCATTAGTCCTGCATTGTGTTAATTGTATCAGCCTTGGCTGCTGCCTAAAATATGGCAGCAAATTTTCAAATCTAATTTGATCCAGACATCACAGGCTTTTATAGGGCTAAAGGCATCAAGCCTGTAGTCCACAGCCATTTCTCTCACTGTCACTGCACAGTAGAAATGACTCAAATGCCAGTTACTGCGATCACACCAACATATGTCTGTACCAGACATTAACTGCAGCAAAAGGAGTTTTGAAATCCATTAAAATGTATTCACTTCTAATTGTTAAACTTTAAGATCCTTACCAAATGAGACAACACACAGACAACTAATAGAACTGTAACATTAAGTTGTATACCTTGTATAACAACTTAAAAAGAGTAAATAAATCATGATAGATATCTAGTGAATCTCTGACCCAGCAGATATTCTTCATCTATAAAGTATTTTTGTTCCAGATACTGAGTTCTTATTACAGTAGAAACACGTAATGATTCTTCTAAAACCCAAATGGCATTGCACATTTTTTGCTGCCTAAATATACACATCACACATTAACACTAACTAGTTGAAGAAACCTGCCATGTTACAGAACCCAAACAAAATCATACAATTTAAAGGGCATAATTAAAAGCTAGTGTATTTTATTACTTTTTAAAATTAAAAATCACATGTAAATAGCAAACTATGTCTATATTAAGACATTGTCCATCGTAATGCAAAAAATACAGATGGTTTTACCATAAGTTTTTTAGGAGACATAAGTGCAAAATAATACATATACAAACCATAAATAATAGAATGTTGACAAAAACACAACACAACTTTAAAAAAAAACAATACAATTTATTGATTGGATTTAAACATTTAGAGTTTAAGTGCTAATTATTGAAAAGTAAACTTGCAACTTTGATTTTTAAGAAAAATATGGTCATAAAATATCTGGAAAAGTCCCGCTTTCTTCATATCATTTCTGTACAAGGCGGTTGAGATATTTATTTTGCAAGTAACAAAGTTAATTTTTAAAAATGACACAGGAAAGTTTAAGCTTTTAAATTGCTAATGATGCATCAATGAACATATGTCTGGACAAATCAGAGGTATTTTCACAACTTTGATTATGTAATCCAAAAAGTTACCCCTGCAGTTACAGAGTGGTTTACAGGTGGGGTAACATGGCACCATACAAAAATTGTTCATTTGTTAATTTGCTTTGTTAAATGTAAAAAGGCTTAAAACAGAATAAGCAACTGGAGAACCAAATCGAAAGTTTAGAGCTTTGTCTTGAACTCAAATAAAAAACGATTAAAATTATTTTTAGAGCGTTTCTACTTTTCAGCTTTTAGTCATATGACAGAAATGATAAAACATGAGCTTTTCTAAAGCCATAAAAAATATTAATGTATTTAACTTTTTTAAATGATGTATATACTTAAAACTTTAATAGTACATTAATTAAAAATAAAAAAAATCAATGATTTAGTAATATCTTTGGCAAAACATAAGCTCTGCCAAACTTACCATAGAACATTAACCAGATATTTATAACATTTATATTAAATGAATATAAATTACATAAAAGGTACTCATTTTTATTGTAACCTTTACCTTAATATACATTGTATATAACTAGCAAATACCAAATAATATTAGTTAAAATGCTGCATCTGAAAGGTTTATTTATGCATTAAAATAACATTAAGGCATATAGATAAACATCACACCATATACAAAAAAAAAACATCTTTAGTCCCCTAGTTTCAGAAAACTTACATTAGTTAGGACTTTACATACAATTGTGACATTATTTCTGTAGTCAAATATCAGACTAAATTTTATAATTTAAGCAATATTTAATACCCAATATTGATACCAATTAAATAAAATATAGCATGTAATTAAATTTCTTAAATTACATCTCTATTAATGTCTTGTGTTAAGTTCTTAATAAACATGTTTTAATTATTTAATCAATTGATTAAATATAACTAGACTTTTGTGAGATTCCACACAAAAAATGCATGTTATAAATGCATCTTGAACCTTAAAACATGTTATTGTTTTAATGAGGTATAAAATACTAAATTCCCATTTTAACTGTCTGTTTCTCTTAATTAGATTTACATCATCTATGTAATATTAAATATCAAGTTTACTGAATATATAAAATAAATTTTTGAATTATCAATTGGTATAATTGCATTTATAAACATGTGAGGACTATTAGTCTATGTTGTTAAATTTAAAACATCTTTAAAGTAAAATAAAAAATAAATATTTTTTGACAATGTGTTTTATCCATTTAAAGCCATCAATCTATTTAAACCATTTAAGCCTATTTATTTTATTAAATATTAAATCATTGGAATAGACATGGGTTAATTAGCGAGCATGTTGACAGGTTATATACAGGTGCTTTTGACCATCTTAACTTTTGAAAAATAAATCAGTTATAATGTTTAAATTAAGTCACAAAAAAACAATCTTTAAAAAAACACATCAACTTTCAAAAGTTTATACAAAATTTTTATTTATTTTATGGAGCTAGAAGATTTATTTCTTTGCTGGTAATGAACATGTTCACTTTATCAGGAAAAAAATGGTGCATCATGTTTTGTTAACTTTAGTCAACAGCTTTTATGAGATGTACTTCAAATAAAAATTAATTATCTGATCATATGACATGGTTGAATACTTGTTTAGTATAATACTGATTTATGACATGATTGGTGGCCAATTACATTATTTTCATTTTTAGACATTTAAATGTTGCTTCCCTCATGTTTACCCCAGTCTGCCATGTTTAAGATGTGCTACCGTTAAATAATTCCCCATGTTGATGCTAGGTTGTTGTGGTATTAAGTGTAGGGTGGGGGGACACCAATATACTGATGAAAATTTGCAAAAACTGTTTAGCTATGAACAAATATATTTGTCTTTGTTAAGTTTTAAAAACATTTTTAATAAATTGATTACTTTTTATAGCTTTATTGGAAGCAGAACCTTTTTAAAGAATGGGTTGCAGAGTACTAATGTTTTTGTTATATATATATATATATATATATATATATATATATATATATATATATATATATATATATATATATATATATATATATATATATATGCACATTTGGATTTATAGGAATTTAATACCCCAGTACAATTTAGTCTTCAAGTGTTTCCAACATGACTTTACAACCTGGAGACGTGAAGGGTTCCCTTACAAATTGTCGAAGTGTTTCATAAAAACCTTAAAGTCGAAACTTCAGGCTGTAAGACAGCAGGTTGGGTTTATTTAGAATGTGAAGGAAACTGGAGCACAGCGACCATTTTAACGCCATTCAACGGTCCTGCGTTCAAAACGGCGAAAATAAGGTTATAGAACGTGACGTAGGAGGCACGTGTTTCTTTTGAACAGTCAGCACGCTAAAGGCCTTCCCCAGCAGTTAGTTTCCACCTTCTATCCAAATTCAGCCCCAAACGGAGGTCGTGTTTGGGCATTCTGGACGTAAGGAACCAGATGTAAACACTGGCACATGATGTTGGGCCCAGGCTTGAAATAACATTAAGACTAAACCTACAAACACCGAACAGTACTCGACCTTCTCACCGCTGGTACGAGTTAACCAGGACATGTTCAGGTAAAAGCCTCCAGGACATGTTTCAGAAACGCTACGGGGTGTTCTCTCATTTTCTTGGTTGGCCCGCCATGTTCACTGCGTACAGCTGAAGCACAAACAACCAACGAGTCTCCACCACTTTAACAAAGTTATCAGTGATGTGCAAAGCCAAGGCTGCTTTGTTGTTGGCATTGCTCTCCTCAGCGACAAGAAACTTCACCTCAGAACCTATATTAACACCTTTGTTCTTTAAGACTATGAGGGTTAAACCACAGGCAAGCCAGACGAAGGTCCACGTCGTTAGCACCAGTCAACCCGATTAAAAAACCGTAAACCGAGGCCAGGGCTGAAGATGAAGGCCTGCCGAGAGGATGGAGCCGAGGCGGGCTAGAGACAGTGTAATCGAGCCGCTGGAATCCACGACAGCACCGATGCTCGTGTAGATTGTCTTATTAGGCAATAAATAGCTGAAATGAAGCAAAGCTGCTCACCTGGTGCACGAAGACATCTTGCGGAGGGTCTACCACACGCCCCTCGGTGTGGGTCATCGATATAAATCCGAATCCCATACGGACGTTGAACCATTTGCAGTAGCCGGATCCAGCCAGGAACTGCGCCGGGCTCCGCTCCTCCTGCCCCGGGCACTTGGCGGCGTCTCCGCCTGGCCCTCCTGTGCGGAAAACAGACACAGCACCAGTGAGCTACGGCTTGTCTGTGGGCATGGGAAAGCTTTGCGATTTGCCCTTCACGCACCGCAAAAACCACGTGAAGTTTGCGTGGTGTGTGGGCGATAATCCGATCAAACGGAAATCCCCGGTTTGTTCCCAGAACACGCGTGTTTATCACTGACTCCGCGTTACTCACAGCTGATTCACGCTAAGCAACGCGGGGCAATATTGTGACCTGCCCGCGGTACTGCCGTTAAACCCGACCGTGGAACCCCGTCGTCAGGTGGCGGAGCTTTTTCCATTGCTATTAACTAGCCCCACTGTCCTAGTAACTGGTTGATGTGGCTCCATTGTTTGTTGGCACACTCTTCCCAGCTAGCACCCCAAACCAGAGTGGCCCTCTCGTAGACACCCTAAAGTTTCTCCCAAGACCCCATATTCTCCATTAAGCACGTTCGACCTGCGACACAGACGTTGACACACATTGGCGGCGTGTTCTTGAAACGCGGGCTTCCCGTGGGCTCTTTGCGTGATTTTGTACTGAACAAAGATGAAAGCTGTAGCCCACGACGCTTGCCGCCGCCACACCGTTTAGTCCACAGAAAGTCTCTCTGAAAAAGGTTCCTTCTGGAACACACGGGCCAACATTTGGTTCCATTCGAATCTCAAAGCACTCTGCACGATTTTCAATAGCCTGCCGGACCCTCCACGGCCATACAAAGAGCCCAAAGGACCATTTGGTGGCATGCTCAGTGGAAAGTGAGTGAGTTGCCCCTATTTAAACACGCGTGCATCGTGGCCCACCACACCGCCCGCTGCTGTTAGAGCTCATGTAACTGCCCGGCCACTTGCATCCGACTACAAGATGATTTGCCCAACTTTCTGCCCTTTTTTTAATGTCATCTACCGCGCACTCCGGTGGGGTCGGCGGGATGGGTGGGTCTTATGGGGTGGGGTGAGGGGCAGGTGCGCGCATGTTCTTCCTGCCGGCGTAAACAAACCATCCCGAGGGTCTTACGGTTCACAGGCTAGAGATAAATTGAACACGCGTGCCGCAAAACAAGACTAACAATCCTAAACACCTGCCTCTCTCGATACCCCGCCCCTTACTACGCTAAAGCGCAGGCGAAGTAGTTTTTTTTTTTTTAAGTGTTAAAAATAAAAACAAAACAGGATAAAACCTTCGGCCATGTTTCCCCGCGCGCGGACCGTCCTTGTTCCTGCGAAGTTGCTCCGATGCAAAACCACGTTTCCTCCGCGATCCGGTGCGAGCGACGGTGCTGCTGACGAAGATGATGGTGGTGATGATGATGATGAAGATGCGCGTCACCGTGGATCCGACATTGCGATTTCCCAGCGCGCTCGCAGTTAGCTCGCATGGTACAGCGTGCTTCTCCTCTTTTGATGTTTGCTCATGTCTCTCTTGTGACCTCCTCCTTCTTCTTCGCTCTCTCTTACTCTTTCTCTCCCTTTCCCTTCCCCAGCTCGCACTCTCTCTTCGCCGCGCACTCTCCTTTTTGATTCGCTCCAGCCCAGGGGCACGTGACTTGGGGTACGGCCAAAAGACCAAAAACACACACTACCGTTCGAAATAGTTGAGTAGTTGTGGCGCGTTTGGTAACGTGCGTTACGCAAGAATGCGCCTTTGTAGTTTTCCGTCTTAAAGTCATTCTGCGGCTTTCTTCCGCCGTGAGGTGACCGAAAAGGTGTTTTCTCTTCGCGCGACGTGACTTTGCGTGTGTGCGGGCTTTGCAAAAATTTGCGACTTGTTTGTTTGAGCAACGTTAACCTGGAAACATGAGCCGCGCGCCGATCTGATTCAATTTTAAAAGTCGTGGAACGCAGTCGGGAAACACATCTGCAAAATATTTCCAAGTTTTAGTTTGGTTTTTTTTCCCCCAGCTCCGGCAAAGACGACAAGTAGCCAGCCGTATGTTGCGCCACGATGAATGTGAATCAAATATAGAAATAAAAATAAATAAATAAAACGGGTTACCTGCAATGAGTGTATTTGGAAAGCTGCGTGGAAACGGGATTAGACGTGATCCCCTTCTCGGAGTTAACTTTCAACTTTAAAAGCAATACAACGACAGATTTATGACCTCAGACTATTTGCATACTGGGGAGAAAATAAAGGACGTTGGACGCAAACTAATCAAAGAAATTGACTGATTTTTGCCTCTCCATATAAAAAATCACGCTTGTAGTCTGGGGTGTGGATCAAAATCGTATTTAATAAAAACGTCAGCAACAAAGTGCATTCACAACATCTATCCACAAGTCATGTTAAGACATAGTAGATGGTTTCCTGTTTTTGTTCTGCACGTTGTTGGCCAAGAGACCTGTTTTTATTCGACCCCCACGCGGACAACTGGCACGTATTTCGCAAAGCACGTTTTCTTTAGCCCGTTCCCTTAAAAACATTCTGGAAAAGTGAATCAACAACGACCCCCACCTTCTATCAGGACTTCCCCCCGCTTTGGAATTCACTACCTCCCCCAACCAAGTAGGCGCGTCGCAAACCAACCCCCGCGCAGAGCCAAACTTCTGAAGATGCTGCGTGCCCGTATCGGGGGTGGTCGGGTCATCCAGCAAGCTGCTGGTCATCGTCGGTGTCAGATGTTACCCACTTAGTTTCCTGTGCAAGGAATTTTTCCACTCTTTGAGATCTGGTGTGGAGAATCACGCACGCTGCTGCCAAGTCCCACCTCCTTCTTATTCCTGACACAAATCATATTTGAATAATCTGTTAGGCCTAATCATAAATTCTGATTTTGTTCCAACTTCATCAGGACACAGGTGAAGAAGGAATTTGTCATGATGTTATTTGGCATAAGACAAAGAAAATATTCTCCACTTTGTAAATAAGATTGTTGTGGATAAATGCATATAATTACTATAATTTTATTAAAATAAAAACTTTATCTTATTTAAATTGCATTCATATAATTATTCAGAATTCTTTAATTATTAAAAACATAAACTTGGTATAACATTTTATCTTAGTCCTTTCCATCCTGTGTGAATGTAACAAAAATTAACCACAATCAATATAAATTGAATATATGTCTGTTTGAAACATGAAAATATGTTTCCAATAAAAATATAAATTAAGTGTTTATTTACAAAATATAATCAGCATTTGTACTGTTTTTAAAGTGCTGCATCATTCTATATGAAGGGATCATTACTTAAGCACTCAAAACAGTCTGTGAATTTAATAGCAGTTAAGAACCAGTTGTAGTTTTTTTTTGGATGTTGTTGTTGTGTCAAGTAAAATAAATAATTTGTTGTAACTTTTAACATGAATAACATTATTTCAAAAAAAGAAATTTTAATTGGTTCAAACCTGCTCCATCTGCACATGGTAACCCTATTCTTTACGAACAATCTTTTAGAATATATTATTATCAGAGTATTAGAATATACATAACTAAATGTTACCTGGTGAACTGAAATGGCTAAAAGTGATCTGCAAAGTAAAAGCTGCCTCCTTCCTCTGGTTACACCAGTTTTTGAATTACTTGTCAAGGATTTGTACTTAACTTTTCATAGATTAACTTGTAAATGTGAGGGCTAGAAATGTTTTTCCAGCTTTTTTTATTCAGTAGCCTATTTTTTTTAGTGCATTTTCCCTCTTAAGCTTAGAAGTTTATGGATGCACGTAATAGTGTTTTAGTAAGTAGAGGCAAAGCAACAGCATCATTCTTATTACACCAAAATTTTGGAGAATATTTTTATTTTATGAAATGTAACATCTAAATGTCACATCTAACTCCAAATGCCTATTTGCCAATCACTCACATAAATTGTAATCAATCAGCCAATGAATAAATACTTTTTTTCTGCTACAGTTTTAAACATAAGATCTTTGGTCATACAGATCAAATAAAGTTCCAAAAAGTCTTTCTTAGTGCAGTACAATGCAGATCAGATTTCCTAAAGAATTGTCCTAATAGGTATATTTTGTTGGTGCCATAAAGGGAAAAAGTATCATTTTGCATAGAAATGTGTCATGCATTTTGTGGTATAAGACATAATTATTATTTATGTCAAAGAACCCATAGAATGACCGTATACCCTGCCTGTTAAAGAAAACAAGATGTGTTGGGCATTATTCTATGAATTAATTACAGCCCATTGTGTGAGGTTGAATATTAAGATTTAGTTAGGTTATAAAGTGTACTATACATACAGGTAAAACAAACACATGTATGTGAATGTGTTTAACTTCAATTCCAAAATCAGCTGATGGGTAAGTAATGCAGTGCTTAAAGACACTGAACTTATTTATCATGTACACAATCACTGATTTTATTGACTACTGCTATATAGACTTTTCTGTCTGCAACAAATAGTTTCAAGCAAATGCAGTTTGTCTTCACAGACCTAAGTAGTAATCTGAGTGGCTCATTGTTGCTCAAGTAATAATGTTAGAATAGAGGAAATAACAATTTGCAGTTTTTGCAGTTGCTTCAAAATTGAGAAACACTGCAGTTAAGAAGTGTATGAGGAACCAAGCAAAGAAACACCAGCAAAAGAAAAAAGGAGGTCAACAAAAATAATAAAATTACCTGTTTTATTTACAATATTTATGTATTTATTTATACTTGGTTAGATATTACAATTGTACAAATAAATACCTGGTGCTTTTTTGGTTAAATTGAAGATGATTCTTTTTATTTAAATAGGTTGGAGGTGACTTATTCATGTGGAATGAATTAAATATGTATTTTATTTGTGTACATTTGAAAAAATAACCTGAACATTAATCAAATAAAATATGGAGGAAAAAAAGGTTTCAAAATTAAACTTGGTGCAGTAAATGTAGAGTGAAAAGAAAGAAGGTGCAATTAAAGAATAATTCTGTTTCCTTAAACATAGTAACACTCATTTAATTAGTTTTTCAGTTACTGGATGTTTAATTTAGAATGACAGCTGTATAAAACAAAGATAGGGGTAAACAGTGCTGCAGTTTATATTATCTTATTTATTTATTTGCCATGTGTGATGAGTACAGAGCATCAGGCAAATGACTTTCTTTCCCTTGTATATGACTTTCTAATAATATTATTTTTTAATATAGCAACTTATGGGATATTATTGTACTATATACATCTGTCAGTAATTTCTGGTGTTTATTTTTAAATGCAAATAATAAATAAAATGAACCCACATTTTAGAGTTTATCAATAAAACATATATCACTTTTACATATCTCTTTTATTGATTTTTTTTATTGAATTTCAACAAAAGTGTGTTTCAAATTATTAGCTTTAAACTAAAAAAAAAAAAGCTTTTTGACACAGAGAATGTTTTAAATTCTTTTTTAAAAATTACTTTAAAATAAAAGCCTGTTATTCTATATTTGTACATTGTGTGCAATTTGTGTGTCTGTGAAATTAAGCATTATCACATGGGTCTAAATTATGTATAAAGTGTACAGATTTGTAATTAAAGGTTTTATTTTGTTAATTGATCTTTGTTTAATTAGAATATATTTTAGTCTGTTATACGATTTATATATATATATATATATATATATATATATATATATATATATATATATATATATATATATATATATATATATATTTTATTTTATTTTTATTTTTTTTTTTTTTGCATGTTTGTAGATATGTAAGTTTTTGTAAAACAGATACTTTACAGATACAGATACTAAATGAGTTTTAAGATTTCATGAATGGGAAGGATATGTAAATCACACTGTTGTCATGGTAATGGTTGAGACCGCCTTCAAAAGTCAGACACTAGTTCCAAGGCATCATTCATAAAAGACTTCTGTCTTCTGTTTCTACAACTTCTACACAACTTAGTAATCACTCTAAAAACACAAAACAGCACAGGGCAAAAAAATATAGCAGAAGTTCTTTAACCTGCACCTTTTTTTGGAAGTGATTGATCTAAAAACCCGATTATTTGTTATCTTTCTGTTCTAGAGCTGAAATATTTATTAATACTTAATATCACAAAAGTTAAATAACACAATTTTATTTATTTGTTTATTTATTTATATAGTCAGTTTTGTACTTTTATAGTTTAAAGGCTTACCATTAGAAAAGAAACCTACGGTACAAAGTTTTTTTTAGAAGTTATTTTAAGGTTCAGTAATAAATGTAATGTAATTAATGTAAATTGTACCTTGTAGGACGGAAACTCCCTCCTGTGTCCTTATTTCAGACAGTGGAGCTGTACGTACATGATATTCCTAATTGAATAGTAAAAATCCTTCGTTTCAACGGTTGTGGTGTTTTATTAGCAGACAGGTTGCTGACTCTGGTTCTCGTTCACCTTGATTTGTAAAGAACAAAAAAACAAGCGCCAGATTTTATTTTTAATGCGTTGTGATTTTATCTGCAGATGAAAAGCAAAGTCGACTTTGCAGAGTGCGACATCACTGTGTGATTAAATACAACAGACGGAATGTTTCCACATATGAAGTTAAAATGGTTGATCAGAAAGTAAGACGCGTTTCAATCCGATTCAACAGTTTGATCTCTGTGTCTCTTTTCCTCTCTGTCTTTACCCCTCCCCCCTCCGACTCCTCCACCCACAGGAAAAAAAAATCAAGATGTAGCACTAGCAGTATAATGACCTGAGATGTGAAGACTTTTTTATATTCTTTTATTTCTGGTTTGCAGGTCAGTTCTTTAAAAATCAAAAATGGGAAAAAAAAATAATAATATATATATATATAACTACTTATAAGGCTGTGACTTTTAAGTATACATGACAATTTTGCGAATAATGCAGAATAAGAAGCATAGTTCGTATTTTGCTTTAGTCGCATCGAAGTGTTTTTGAAAATTTCGTTCAGCACTAGCTTTTCATAGATATCCACATGAACTTCTTTGACTTCGACTTTTATGATGGATTTATTTATTGTAGTTTCAAGGTTTCGAGCACATTCAAGAAAACAAAAACGAGCAAAGAACTGACACTGGGGGGAAAATCGTTCGAGCCCTTTGGAAATAAAGCTTCGTGTGTATAGGTTCTATGTAGTTCTAAATCGAATTATATTGCATGGAATTATTTCGTTATGGTGACCTCTGTCATTCACAGACTACAATTTCCATTCAAACGAAACAGACGTGGATATTCCTGAAGTCTCATGTGTTTTAATAGTAAGTAGAACGAGTAGGCTTGAGCTGCCCAAGCCCAACGTGAGTCATACCACACATACCCAACACCCCCAGGGCTTACTTCACCCCCACTCATGACCCCAGAAAACCCACCACCACTTTGCCTTTGTCGTTTCCCACTTGTTTGTGGGAGTCGTTTGGTGGGTTTATGCATCTCACCTTCAAATCTCAGAAGTTATGTGCAGTGTTGAAATTTTCCTACACAAAAATCTGTAAACTTACTGATATTTGACATCTAAAATATATGGCCATAAAATAAGTATATCTTTAAATAAACATGATTATTTTATTTAAAAGTATTTTTAAGATAAGATAACACAAACGTTTTAGGCTGACTGTTTAAGATAGATAAGATAAGATTAGATAGATCCACCTTTTTATATTATTTCCATATTTTTATTTTTGGGTATAGATTTTCAAATTTCATCTGAATTACTTCACACTTCATTTTTAACCTCTTTATTAATTTGTAGATTGTGAAATCAACATCTCTCATGTTTTATTCTAGCAGTTTGGGCTTTAAACTCCCTTCCTCATTATATCCCAAAGGCCATTAACATAAAAAGCTCAGTCTGGAATCATCAGAGCTTCTCTGAAATGAATAAGCAGAGTGAAGGCACATGCGTCCTAAACGTCCCATCCTCATCCTGCGTTAATAAAACACTAAAGGGAAATCAGAAGCAGGGATTCTTACCGTCGCTGGTTTGATGTGTTATTTAGTAGAGCTCAAGGCATCGTCATTATGACGTCGCCGGATGTATGTAAGGAACGTAAAGGTCTCTATGGTAACCACCAACCGTCGCCGGCCCTGACTTTGGGGAGTCAAAGCACAATATCGCCCTGTATTTATAATATATTAAGTTTAAGTATAAGATTTAAACAGTTTTTTTTAATTCAGAAATGAAAGTACAGATTTTTCCAAATAGAATATTATAAACACCAATAACCTCGAATTTAAAAGAATAATGAATAGAACTTGAATGTAAGCAAAAGGCTGCTGTGATGTTTACAGCTTAATAAGTAGTTTGAAGATTACAGTTACAGTTAGGAGCTTATGAAACGTTGACGGTCTATAGAGTTCGATCAAAACACCATAAGTCACAAAATTGCAAAAGTTTACAGTTAAACATTAAAATTAAATAAACAGCTAGAATGGTATTGATGCCTCCAACCAGGACCCAGAGTTCTGAGTGGTGAGTGAATTCTTTTCTTTACTGTGATTATTTAAAGCAATATTTCTAATTAATTCATTTAAAGTAGTGTATTTTTTTTAGTGTGTGTATACAGTTATTCATACATTTTAGAAACTGTTCACACAAGGCACAACCAGTCTCTGAAATAAAGAAATGAGACGTGTAAAGTATAATGTGAAGTATAAAGTGTTTTTACTTTAAGAATAAAAGTCTGGTTTTAGTTCATGTATATGTTTATTTTGTCTATTATTTTAAAATAGATTTCATAGAGTTTCTAACTTTAGGGTTTAGGTTGAATGTAAAGCTTAAACCATCACTTTTGTATCATTGTTAAGTTTTTTTGCCTCTTTGTTGGTCCAAATTCTAATCCTGTAACTCGCAAAGCCAATAACTATAATTATTATTAATTTCTTGCTTTAAAAACACAAAGGTGCCGATATCTTTCCAGATATCATCTTTATTATGTCAGCTGAGAGACCACTGTTATTAATTGTAAGCACATTAAAAAAAAAAAAGGCAGAGCATTCTTTACATCAGCTGGATCAGTTACATATTAATGTATTAGCACCTGAAAAAATATATTTACTCTTGTTTCATAGCTTAGTAATTATGAGCGTGATCATCTCGTCTGTTTTGTTCCCTTACCCTTTAGTACCAGTATTGAACCGCTGACCTTTTCAATCATTAATGCTGACATATTAATAAAAGTACCAGGCTGTAAAAAGTTGCTTTTTAAATAAGTTTAATGAACAATGATAGCGTTGTGAACTTCAAATCTCTAGTTTTCTGATGTACTCTGATTTTTTACATTTTTATACTTTTTCATTTGGCAAACATTGAACAGTCATGTGGGTTCAGAACATCCAAAATGGTTACCTTTAAAAACATATCCTCATACTCATTTTCAAGACTGTGATTGGAAAGCTTTCTGCTGAGCCAGAACCTTTTCATTAATAATTGTTTTTTTTACCTAATTTAATTTCATTATACTGTATTATGACATTTTTTTTCAGCTGATACTCCAAACCCTTAATGCTGCATCATGCTGGAGTAAAAAAAATGATAAAGTGATCTATTTTGAATGCAGAGCTTATATCCTTGCAGTGAAACACACACATATACACACTGTAATAAATGTTTAATCTGCTTTGTGATGGACTGGCGTACTGTTTAGGGTGTTGCCAGGCTTTTAGCCTCGTGAGCACTCCAGGGTGGGTTCCAACACACCCACCACTTTAATCAGCATAAGCAGCTTAGAAAATGAATGAATGAACAATTTGATTTAACATGAGAATCCCATTCAGACATTTGAATGTTGATAAAGGGATTAAATTTTTGAAGCGTTGCAAAGCTTTTTCCGGTGTGTTTCATGCAGAGTGTGTGGTCGGATCTGTAAGACATGTTTATGCAGTATATAGGAACATCATGCGATGCAAAGCTTTAAGTGTCTGGAATCTTTGTAATAAATAATGCAAAAAAACTATTTAATGATCAATAATACTACTGATTTACAGATTGAGAACCAGTTCTGAATATAGTTTCAGCATGGAGACGAAAAAAAAGAATATGCTTTGTCAGCAGGTTTGCACTGTCTGCATTACTGTAAAAGATTTGGAGAGTGTCAGGTCTATTAGAAGACAATTTAAAGCAGTAATATTTAACAGGAAATATCTAATCTATTAAATTTAATTACCAAATGGGTTTGGGCTCAGAAAATAATTATCATGAAAGTCAAAGGGAATAGATCAGGACATTTCCAGCTATTATTAAGCACTTCTGCACTGGGAGATACTCAGATAAACGATCAGAGCTTGTGCTCTTTGTCAATAATGCAGGAGCGTCTCGTGTATCCGGCTCACCTGAAAGAGGGCAGACAGCCCTGCAGTGGCTCCTCACACAGTGTCAGGTCATAAGAACATGTGACAGCAGATTCCTAGAGTTTTTTCCACCGCATGTCCGCACACTCCGGGACCCCCTCCTTTAGCATGAGGCAGCTTGTGACCACCTTACAGACAGCCAGGTTGGAAGCATCTGCCCTGTGCTCTCAGTGGGAATTAAAGGAAGTTTCCAATCATTAATATTTAATGCTGGTGAAATATAAGAGGAGCACGAGACAGCAGCTACTGAGAAAAATGTTTCTTAGAGTCAAACCTGCAAGATATAGGCTGCACAAAAGTATGTGAACAGTCCTTTTACTTTTACGATTTTAAATCTGGCTTGTGACGATGAATGTAATGTCCCAGCAATTTGGTGTAGGGGAATTTCAAGAATGTGCAGAAGTCCAGACCTTATTCACATCCCATCTAATTATCTTGGGGTTTAATCCTATACTAGGGTTGCGAGAGGGTTTCCCCATGCTAATACAGCCGAGAAGTGCTGAGCAGATGCACCCAGGACCAAGTGCCAATCCATCATTGGGCACACATTCACTCATAGACATACACACACAAAATATTGTGGCAATTCAGATTGGAGCAATCTAGAACATCCAATTCACCTTAAATCCTGTGGACTGTGGTAGAAAGCCCACTTGGACACCAATAGAACATGAAAACCCCACGTAGATTGGCATTCAAAACTGGATCCCCAGCACTGAGAGGTGAGCGTGCTAATAAGCCATCATGCCTCCCCAAACCTTATTCTAAACGCCTGAAAAAGTAGAATGATTGTGACAAGCAAACCTCTGTTGACTCGGCAACCCATAATTCAGAGCAACAACCACTTAGCCAATCCTAAATGACCAGATTATTCAATCTGGTTTAGGGAGCAACAGGAATATCTTTATGGGTACATTAATAACCACAGTGTTCTGTCCCGTTTAAAAGGTTTTAAAATGCTGAAGACTTTAGGAGTCACTCTCTCTCCATCAATACATCCTCAAATCAACTATGGGAGAAAAAAAAGGTTCTGATGTTGCATACGGTTGTTCAAACCATGTCTCCACAAATTCTCCACCGTTTCTACCTCCCATCGGTCTTTGGATTCTAAATTGCCCTATATGGTGTGTGTGAGTTAGTGTGTGCCCAGTGATAGATAGACATCCTGTCCAGGGTGTATCTACCCAGCATTAGAAATATTCTCCTCTTGATGGGAATGGGAAACCCAATAAAAAGAAGATAATGGATGAATGGATGGATGGTTTGCCACTGGTTTTCTTGGCCAGTGTTACTTGGCCAATTTTATTACAGGCTGTATCCTGTATCTTATATCTACTGATATGTCAAAATCATCACCGTGATGTGGCTTATTGATTCAACAGACAGACCAAAGGCAATATGAAGTGGTTCACGGGGGAAAGGAACATTGATTAAACTGCTGTTGCTGGTAGAAACACTCAGTGTTGTGTGAGACCCTGGCGTCTTCATTCAGCTTTGTTCGCTTCATATTTTGCAACTGACCTACAGAAGTGTATTCACGCCTGGCAGGGTAACCCCGAAATTGAAAAGGTCTTTCAAAAATTGAACCAAGCAGCTGAAAGGCGTGTGCACTTTGCAATAATGATCCATGGCAAGAGATAATAGATTAATTTTCACCAATTAAACAGGCAAGGAAATGGTTTTAAAAATGCATGTAACATCAGGTTTCCTGCAGAGTGACATACTAATGCACCAAACAGAACGTTAAAACAGTGGTAACTGCAGTGACCTGTAGTGTTCTTGTATAATGCTATAATATTTAGTGCAGCAAGATGCGGTGGCCACTGAAATAAAGCAGTGGAAAGCCAGCATGGTAACCATGGTAACAGTATACCAGCATTTTTCACCCCACGACCTGAGACACATAGAGGTACATTCATATGTACACCCCAGGACTTCCATTTGGCGAATGATGAGGAAAAAATTGAGATCAAACCTGGTTTTAGAGACAGTGCACTAAACCTTAAAGTACAGAAATACTAAGTACAGTACAGCAAAGCAGCTATAGTACATATACATATACATATACATATACATATACATAATATACACCAAATTATATATATACACCAGCCAGTTTATTACATAATGTACATCTTTTTGTTTCTACACTCATCTATCCATCCATTATCTTCCGCTTTATCCTGTACTAGAGTCGCGCGGGGGGGTTCCCCATGCCCTTCCAAGGGAGAGTATTTCGGGCGCTGGGCAGATACACCCAGGACAGGGCGCCAATCTATCCCTGGGCACACACTCACTCACACAGACACACATTACATTTGCACTTAAATTTGGTCATTTAGCAGACGCTTTCATCCAAAGCGACTTACAAGGGGAGCACAGGGGTTAATCACAGCATCCCTGGAGCAATGAGGGTTAAGGGTCTTGCTCAAGGACCCACATTGGTAACTTCAGTGAACCTGGGCTTTGAACCCCCAACCTTCAGATTAATAGCCCAATGCCCTAACCACTGAGCTATCGCTTCCCTGATTCTAACACACAAACACACTCTATTTGGGGCAATTTGGAGAATTCAATTGACCTTAATCCATGTTTTTGGACTATGGGAAGAAACCGGAGAACCCGGAGGAAACATGGAAACTCCACCCAGATTGGGATTCAAACCGGGAATCCCTAATGCTAACCACTAAGCCACCGTGCTGCCGTTTCCACACTCATTGTCCACTTAATCAGTTCTAGTAACAGAATAATTACAGACTATACTTCATTTCTTTCAAATTAATTCTCATCATATTTGTAAGAATAACAACCCCAAAGTTCCCGTGACCAGCATCCAAAGTGTTGACTACTAATAAAACATTAAATGATGACTAAACACAAACTGTGTAGCAATAAATGCACTACTTCTTCTTTTTTCAGCTGTTCCAATTAAGGCATGCCACATCCAATCAATATTCTCCATCTTCCCCTAATGTGGGCATCTCCCTGGGTCACTGCAACCACCTGCATGTCCTCCATCACTACATTTATAATCCTCCTCTTTGGCTTGCCTCTCCTCCTCCTCAGGAGATACACCCAGGACAGGGCGACAATCCATCGCTGGGCACACACTCACTCACACACAAACATATGGGGCAATTTAGAGAACTCAATTGACTTGATGTTTTTGGACTGTGGGAGGAAACTGGAGAACCTGGAGAAAACCCACACAGACACGGGGAGAACATGGAAACTCCACCCAGATGGGGATTCGAACCGGGAATCCCTAGCGCTGAGAGGCAAACGTGCTAACCACTAAGCCACCCACTACAATGTTTTA
>JAFMOD010000205.1:2853609-2867586 GCA_019802435.1 Corydoras maculifer
CAGATGGGGATTCGAACCGGGAATCCCTAGCGCTGAGAGGCAAACGTGCTAACCACTAAGCCACCCACTACAATGTTTTAAATGATTAAAATTATTTTCCACAATATTTCCACACCCGCTTCTTAACTTGAGTACCTGCCCCAAAAATGTTTGTCCCAGTACTTTTTGGTGTATGTTGTAAGTAAAGGATCTGCCTCCTGCTGAAGTAAACATTGTAACCTAATTGCCAAATGCTTTTTTATTCTCCTCCATTAACTAATACCTCCATAACAACATAATCAAAAAATTCCCAAGAATCATTGAAACAAAGCCTGCAATGCAACTCGTTTCAAAGTCACAGGTGTCAAACTGATAACATGTTCAGGGAGAAACTGATTATACCGTCTGTTGTAGTTGAAGCAGAGAGGGTGGCCATGCTGCTCATCGACGCGACGCTGCCATCTTGTGTTCAGAAACGAGAACTACATCCAGTCTTTAGTTGATATTTACCTTTGTTGATTTATTCAGAGCGACTTATTTGACCCCCATGTACGTGTGGGTTTCCTCCGGGTTCCCCGGTTTCCTCCCACAATTCAAAAACATGGATAAAGTCAATTGAATTTTCCAAATTGTCCCATATAGAGTGCGTCTGTGTGAGTGTGTGCCCAACGATGGATTGGCACCCTGTCCTGGGTGTATCTGCCCAGCGCCAAAAACGTTCTCCCCTGGATGGGCATGGGGAATCCCCACCGCGACCCTAGTAGAGGATAAAGCGGGAGATAATGAATGTATGGATGGATGGATGGACTTATTTGACGGTTGGGGACACAATACAGGTTCAGTCATGATTCAGCCCCCTTGGAGCAAAGTGCTCAAGGTCCCACACTGTTAAATTCAGTGGACTTTTATTTGGGTGCAGTAGCTCAGTGGTTAGGGTGTTGGGCTATCGATCTCAAGGCTGGGGGTTCAAATCCCAGGTCCACTGAAGTTACCAATGTGGGTTCTTGAGCAAGACCCTTATCCCTCATTGCTCCAGGGATGTTGTGATTAACCCTGTGCTCACCTTGTAAGTCGCTTTGGATAAAATCTTCTGCTAAATGACCAAATGTTACTTTTAGAGTAACATAACAGCACGTAAAACGTGTATGTATTAGTAAACGTGATATACCAACAGTATAATGTACTGTTAAAATAATCACACATTTGACAAAAAAAAAATAAAAATCAATAACATCCTCAGAAACACCAAGCGATTGCACCATATTCTGTTTATGGCACCAGTTCTCTTTTTATTTATTAAGTTGCACTCTTATGTTTTTTATTAATTAAAAACAATCTGCATAAGTTTGGAGGTAGAAGCAGACAGTGAAAAACCTACAGACCAGCCGTTGCAGTGGCCTTGATTAACACACAAAACACACACTCATACTGCATAACCAAAACTCTCATCCTGTGCAGCAAACCTGTAAATACGGTCTTAGCTTTATAGTGGCACTAATAAATAAACAAGACTGTACAAAGTGTCCAGAAAGTCATGTGCATGTGAAGGTTATATGAGGATCCTGAATAACGGAGGTATGTAGAGTAAAATACTGATGAATCAGTTATCAGTACTGCAGATCGGTGTATTGATACACTGCTGAAATGATGACCATAATTAACCACTACAGAGATTTAACAGCAACTACTAACTACTGACCAGCAGAAGAGATATAAGCCAGCTGATGAATCCAAGTGCTTCAGTTACGTTCTCTTAGTTTTTATTTATTTTGTGGTGGATGCTGTATAAAGCAAATTGAGATAAAATACACATCATGGATTTTTAAACTTGGGTCTTATTTCCTTCACCAGATACAAACTTGTGTCCACTGTCCCTTTTTTGTATTTAACTGTTCTTTTTTGCTTTAACTTTGTACAGATGTCAGCTAGAAGTGCCAAACATTTGGATCTGGACAGATCACAAACATCCAACATAGTTGGATGTGCAAAGGAAGGACAAACCCCCTTTTTGCTCTATTGTTCATTTTCTCAGTTCCACTTACTGTAAAGATGGACTTTGTAGTTCTACAATTCCAGAATGTAGTCCATCTGTTTGTGGACTACAGTACATCCCAGCAGTGTTACTGAGATGTTTAAATGTAACTACAGCAGAACTAAAACCCCCTCACCACATCAGTGTCACTGCAGAACTGACAATAAACAATCCACCACCCAAATGATACCTGTTCTGTTATGGTCCTGACCAATAGAGAACAGAGAACCAACAGGGGACTAACAAACCAAGAACACAGATGGACTACAGTCTGTAATTGTAAAACTACAAAGTCCATCTATATGGTAAGTGGAGTAAGAAGGGGGTGTGTCCAAACTTTTGACTGGTACTGTATTTAATTTGGTACCTTCTCCAGCTTTGCTGAATGCTTGAAAATGTTCCTGCGGTGTAAAAGCGCCTTAAGAGACAGAGGACAGAGAGCGGGAGCGGCAACAGCAGAGAATGAAAAGAAAAGGAGAGACGAGAATGAAGGTAAAACATCAACTGGATTTGAATATTTAGAGCCAAGAGAGCAGCAGAATAAAAGAGAAACGTATGAGGACAAATTCCCTGTAATTGTGTGTGTGTGTGTGTGTGTGTGTCTGTGTGAGAACATGTTAATTAATCCAGCTGAGGTCCAGGCTGTGGGAGATGAAGGCATAGGTATCAGACACCTCCTGGATCACCTTGCTGGTAGGTTTACCGGCCCCATGACCCGACTTCGTGTCTACATAAATGAATAGAGGGTTGGACTGACCGGCCCAGCGGCCAATCAAATGCTGAAGGGTAGCAATGTACTTTAAAGAGTGCAGGGGAACCACGCGGTCATCGTGGTCACCGGTGAGCAACAACACGGCCGGGTACTGGACGCCGTTACCCTCAGGGATTTGGATATTGTGCAGGGGGGAGTACCTTTAAAAATAAAAACCATGCAGATGTGAAAAGTATTATAATAATACCTTATTATTGTACACCCCCCCACACACACACACAAGCATTTAATCTGTGTTACAGCATTTCAGGTATCTATGTTGTTCTAAACTTACTTCATGAGCCATTCGAACTGCTCCTTGATCTCAGAACAGCCAAAGTCAGTGGTCCAAGCGTGACCAATAGTGAACTTGTGGAACTTAAGCATATCCATCACGCCTACCTGAGCCACCGCACAGCCGAACAGATCAGGTCGCTGATTTACACAAGCTCCTGAGTATGAGCAAGCAGAGAAAAGAATTCAGATCCAGGGCATGTTAAACATTACATGTGCCCCATTTCCATACATATGTAAAGATAAATCAGATTCACATGTTAGCAGGGGTGTTAAAGACCGTAGCACTTACCCACAAGTAGGCCTCCATTAGACCCTCCATTAATTGTGAGTTTCTTAGGGGATGTGTATCCTTCCTTTATCAGATACTCAGCTGCACACTGGAAATCAGTGAAACAGTTCTGCTTGTTCTCCAGCATACCACCTATAAAGACAGAAATAAAACTGAATCCAAACCTGTCCATAGAAATCCATCTTGATGGGTGGATCAAAAACAATTTAAGGTTAAAAGTCATACTGGCTGAAAATTCACTTTTCCACATCTTAAACTTAATGTGTTACCTTTGTGCCATGTTTCTCCATATTCGCCTCCTCCTCTGATGTTGGCCACGGCTAAAACGCCTCCCAGATGCCGCACAAAGATAAGTCTAGAAACACTACAGCCAAGACACACAGATACAGAGAGACGTGAAGAGACGAACACACCAGATAGTTCCTCTGTAACTTAGGTCTTTGATAAACTAAAGGCCACCATCATTCAAACAAAATAATTCATTGGAGAGTATATTATTGTAAGGTTTCAATTCACTAGAGAACCCCCCCCCCCCCAACACCCTGCTGCATACTAACAATATACATGCTTTATTATAGAAGAAAAAAGAAACATCTAAAATCTCCATATGTACAATAGTCATACATGTGTATGAGTGAGGAACACCTGTTACCTGTAACTTGGTGTAATTGAGATGTTAAATCCTCCATATCCATAAAGGAAGGCGGGATGCGAGCCGTCCAATTGGATTCCCTTCTTATGCACAATGAACATGGGGATTTGAGTGCCATCTTTACTGGGGTAGAAAACCTATACACACACACACACACACACACACACCATTATTATGGGTACTTTTATGAAGCTGTAAGTTTTGAGGTTGTGAGGATGGCAGGCACCTGTGTGGTCTGGTACTCTGCAGTGCTAAAGCCTTTCACTTTGACCTCTCTGAAGACATGTGGCTGTAAAGGCATTTTGGTCAGATCGCAGTGGTAGATGATTGCTGGGAAAACAGGAGAGAGCAAAACCAAAATAAAAGTCCTGCTGACCATTTTCATCCATTTTTCATTGTCATCACTGTTGTCCAAACCTCAGCCCTGATAACTCATAAAAGCCAGCTACCACAAATAAATCTGTAGTTCCACCGAACCCTCATGTTTTGGTCATTTAAGGTGTAGCTAAGCTAGAACTGCATATGTGCATGATGTAGACACTCCTGTAATTACTAATAACATGTTCAATTTTCCTTTTTAGCCTTTCCAGGACAGTCCAAGACCCATACTGCACCCCTGTCAGTTGCACCCACCTGGAGAAAGGAAAGATGTGAAATAGTAGAAGATCTCGGAGTCCTTCTTTCGCCCGGTGAAGCCTACGATGGAGCCCACCTCCAGCGGAAAAGTCTTCAGTTCCTCCCCAGACTCCAGCTGGAACATCTTAAGGACGTTCTTCACATCATGAAGGTAGCACACGCACAAAAAGCTGGAGTATGTGCAGGTGGCAAAGACTAAAATAAATTAAAGGACTACATGAGTAGACTGTGGAAGTGTGTGTGTGTGTGTGTGTGGTGAAAATCCTAAACAATAAGTCAGCCTTACCCAGAACATCTTTGTCATGCTGTGGGATGAGTTCATTCCACTGGTCTGGTAAGGGATGAGTAAAATCAATATTGATGAGGCGGTAACGTGGTGCATCCAGATTAGTTTTAAAGGTAAACACGCTGCCCTCGTTCGTCACATATTCGTACTCCGCATCAAAGTTATCGATCAGCTTCTCCCATGGCAACGGTCCTGTCGCCAACAACGATAACGATAAGCACAGTTCATGTCTACAGACTGTAAACCGAACCTAGGAATAACTTTGATGACTAACCATTAATGCCATCCTGGAGAGTGCTGAGGTCACAATACCATAATCGGTTTACTGGGTCGCACCCTTCTCGGATGGACAGTAACACAAAGCGACCATCATCAGACACCTAAAAATAAACACACACACAGTCCATGTAGCATCAGAATGGTTTTGAAGCTGGTGCTTTCAGGAAGATGATGTTACATAAATGTGCTTTAATCATTTGAGCACATTCCTGTCAGGGAGCCGTGTTACCTCAGCACCACTCATCCACTTTGGCTGGTCGAGGAACTCGGCACACAGAATGTCCTGAGACTGAGATGTGCCCAATACATGATAGTAGAGCTTCTGATGGAGATTGGTGGAGGTTTCTGTGCCTGGGTGAGGAAAAAAATGAGTGCTTGACTTGGAAGAAACAGTACCTGCATTTATAAATAATACCATCTGTGCTCTTTAACTAAGAACAACACACATTTGTTTTGCAGGACTTAAATTACCGTATTTCCCGGACTATAAGGCGCACCTAAAAGCCTAAAATTTTCCCAGAAATCGGACGTGTGCCTTATAATCCAGTGCACCTTATATGTGAACTGAGTTCCAAATTCTATAAAAGTATTGTTGTGCGACCGGGTGGTTTTTTCCACACATCACTGTCCCTGCTGATCTGTGACTCCATGCGCGCTCATCTCACAAAAAAGCCAAGTGAAGAAAATTATTTCGGAGCTTGCCGTCATTCCGGGAGGATTAAATAAAGAACTCCAACCACTGGACATTGGCGTAACCAGGGCGTTTAAAGTGAAGTTGCGGGCGGCGTGGGAGCGATGGATGATAGACGGCGAACACACGTTAACTAAAACTCGGGAGGCAGCGGCGGGCGAGTTACGCCACCGTCTGTGAATGGATTGTGGATGTCTGGGCTAAGCTTTCTGCTGTAACTGTTGTCCCAGCTTTTGCGAAAGCCGGAATCATTGCTGAACAGCCGCCTGGCGACGAGACAGACTCGGACATTGATGAGGGGGAACCCGGAGTGCTCGATAGTGAAATTGCGCAGCTTTTTAATTCAGACACAGAAGATGAGGACTTTGATGGATTTGTGGGAGAAGAGTGATTAAAATAATGTGTGTTTTGACAAGTAGTAGAATAAACTTCAAATATAAATCACCGTTTTGCATCCTTTACTTTTCTTGTAGATCGTATGAGTGCCTTATAATACGGTGCCGTACAGAAATAGAGTCCGTAATTGAGAGTGCGCCTTATAGTACGGTGCGCATTATACGTGGGTCAAATACAGAAATAGACCCCGTAATTCAGACTACGCCTTATAATACGGTGCGCCTTATGGTCCGGAAAATACGGTAGATCTGAACACTTTCTTTTATCTTAATAGGGATGAGCATTTCAAGCAAAAACACTACTTGGGGTGTGTGAGTGTGTGTCTGTGGGAATACCATCACTCTTGCCCTCCTGTTCTGGGTACGCATTATAAAAGAGGCCTTTTCCATCATGAGTCCAGGCCATTGAGCTGAACTTGACTCTCTCTAGTCGGTCATCCAAAGCCTTGATTCCCTCTACTTGCAAAAATCGAATCTCCACCCAGTCGGAGCCACTCGCACTCACACCGTATGCCATAAATTCACCATCTTCTGAGAACGCATAACCTACAACACAACCGTATTTATTGAAAGCTTGTGCTTTGTGTAAAAGAATCATGTCAAAGACAAAAATTAGCTTATCACAACCATTCCCACCTTGTAAAGCTACGGTTCCATCATCAGAAAAGGTATTTGGGTCAAGGAACACCCTTGTTTCAGCCTTAAGGTCGTCCTGAACATAGAGTACGCTTTGGTTCTGCAAACCAGTATTATAGAAGTGAAAATACCTACAGAAAACAAAACAGATTCAATATTAGTATTTAGATTAGTATCAAGTATATTATAAAAAAAATTATTCCTTAACTTTTTGGGGTCACAAAATATCTCAGACAGAGTTGAGCTCTTTTGAAACTGTTGAACACAATCCAGATTTCTTTATTCCTTTACTGTTACCTGTTGCCCCGTTTGAATGGGCAGCTGTATTTGGGATAGTCGTAGAGCTCAGTCATGCGCTCTTTAAAAAGTTCTCTGACGGGACATTCTTCTAGAAAAGGCAACGTCAGCTGGTTCTGTGCGTTCACAAAGGCCTGAAAAAGATGAAATAGCAGAGACAGGAAGCTAAAGCAGTGCTCAATACTTCGTGCAGGTTTTCAGAAAGTGAAGACATTTGGTCTTACTTTTAAGGCTAGAATTACCAAAGAATTGTGAATGTTAAGTTTATTGGAGATCAGCTTTCACCTGTGTTTTCTCACTGTCCGGATCCTCCAACCAGCTGTAAGGATCAGCAATTTTGTGCCCATGGTAGTTATCCACCTGAAACACACATGCGTTAAAAAAAATAAGTTCAATACATGCACAATGTTTTTTAATGCTGCCATGCAGGGGCGTCGTTAGACCTGGGCTTTCAGGGCTATAGCCCTGGATGTTTTGTCAGTAGCCCCGGATAAATGAGAGCAGCTTTCTCTGGCCGCCTCTCCTCCAGCAGCGGGACCGAACGATGGAGTCACCATCAGCTGTTTCTAAACTCTGTGTGTGTATGTGTGTGTTTGAGGGAGACAGTTTTTTTCACCAGTATCGGGAGTAAAGTTACCGTAATAACTGTATGTTGGCTGTAAAGAGCAGCTTTTCAGCTTTCAGAAACCGTCGAGACTTTTTCTGAAGGCGCAAACTGTCACAAAATTATGGTATTTCAAAGCAAAACCGTGTTAAAACCGTCACATCTGCGACTGTCTCGTAAAAACAGATTCATGCTTTTCTGCCGAAGCTCAGGTTTGTTTATTCAAAAACTTTCAGCCAAAACCATCACTCATTAGAAGTAAATGTGCTCTCCACTGCTGACAGACTTATTTCATGTTATTTAATTTTATCCAATATACAATATACTGTAAAAACAGTTTGAAAAATGGATAAATTCACTCATAAGAGGGCACTTTTTAAAGAGGACAGAGAGGGAATAAGGGATCTGGGCTAAAGCCCCTGATGTTTCTAAACCGTAATAATTACATGAACAAGAAGCATATTTTTAGGATGGTTAGTACTGTACAAGATTGTACTTAGTGGTTAGCACATTCGCCTCTCAGCGCTAGGGATTTCCGGTTCGAATCCCCATCTGGGTGGAGTTTCCATGTTCTCCTCGTGTCCGCGTGGGTTTCCTCCGGGTTCTCCGGTTTCCTCCCACAGTTCAAAAACATGGATCAAGTCAATTGAGTTCTCCAAATTGCCCCATGTAGAGTGTTTGTGTGTGTGAGTGTGTGCCCAGCGATAGACCCTGTCCTGGGTGTATCTGCCCAGCGCCCGAAACGTTCTCCCCTGGATGAGCATGCGGAACCCCCCCCCCAAACGACCCTAATATAGGATAAAGCGGAAGATAATGAATGAATGAGTACTGTACTGTACTGTATCAACGTGTGGGCCAATTGTGAAAAGCCATAGGGCGTGGTCTAATAAAAGGATGCCAGGTGCTTTGTTAATCCCATAAGAGAAAAGGTTGTATTTGGGTGGTGGAGTATGATCATTTCTGAAGTGACACTAATGTGGTGTTTTTCTATATTGTGCTTGTATGAGTGAATCGGACACAACGGTGCTGTTTTAAAGACGTGCCCTGTGATTTTCCCCATTCTCATTAGTTTAATACAACAATAGTAATAAATTTAATTTACACTGTTAAAATAGTTAGCCGACACATCTGTCGAGTAACGACTAAATACATGTATTTAATTTATTATGCCTGTAAAATCTGTAGAAATTATTTAAAATGAAAAAGACGATAACATAAAGCAGTCAGCTTGATGGCTGGCTAACGATTACAATCCATTGATCTGTTAGCATAGCAACACAAACCAGCCTTTAAACACGATAACGGCTGGGCTAGCTTACCACGGCTTCATCTCGATAAACACTTGGGTACTGGAAAGGCATTTTGTAAAAAGCAATAGTAACCTAGACTGTTAGAAATTGGAATCTATTATTTTAGATTGAAAGAGTCGGCTAACACTTTGCCTCACACTTCTGTGAGTCGGAACCAATGAAAGAAGGCCGAAGCTCAATTGTCGTATTGCTATACACAAGAACACTGCGTAGGCAGGATAGCCCGTTGTGTTCTACACTTGAAAGTACACAAAGGCAGGGCACGATGAGCGGAAAGGATTCGACCAACGAATTGTTCAATACAGCCCCCTACTGGTTAAGACATGTAAATGCTTATTCTAGTTCACGTTAACCAACTCTATTATTCAGTCGTAGTAACACTAACTACATTTTCATTTTGAGAGAATGTGTGCACAAATATATAAACACACTGTAAAATATATGCACAAAACTTTTTTGCTTAGTATTTGGGACACTATTTAATTTTTAAATTCGGGTGAAGTGCCCCTGGGTAGCTGATATGTCACGTATTTCAAGAAATAACAATTAAATTAAATATTTAATATTTATTAGGCTTTCTCTGTTTGAACGCCATGTTTCCACCTGTGGTCATTCAGCAGTATTGCACTAAAATCCCCTAACCGCATAAGTGTCACTGCAGAACTGACAATAAACAATCCACCACCCAAATGAGATCTGTTCTGTGATGATGCTGATCAATTGACAACAACGAAACAACAGGGGATTAACAAACTGTACTATATTCTACCATTGTAAAACTATATGTCCCTCTATCTGGTGAGTGGCGAAAATAGACAATGGAGCAAAAAGGGGCGTATCCAAACTTTTGAATGGTACTATATAATAGTACTATAAATATACTATAAATTGGAGCTATTCAAATTGATCCTATTATTGTATCAATTGTAACCACCCCTTTTGGGAAATCAGAATAAATCAGACCGAATAAGAAACCGATCGGAATAAATGCATTATAAAATAAGTGAATAACTAAATAATAAGATTATATAGTCAGGAATGAAAGCAAAACCTGACACCAGACTGTAAATAAACGGTAATCTTTAAAATAATGCATCTATTTGAATTTGTTACGTATTTTGGAATTTAGCTCCTATATTAAATCATATTTTAAAAGTTTAGGCTCGAAATTAACGCTATTTCCACGTGATGTGACAAAAATCTTAACCTAAATTTACTAGGAATCTCATACGGTCCATGATAAAGCGGCCGCTGAGGCAAACGTCATGGCTTCGCACATGCGCAGTGAAGAGGTAACGGGACCTCCAGGACAATCGCTTTTGCTGTCTCTTTAAACCGGAGAGTCGGCGTGACGTCAGCGGTGTTTGACAGCAGGTCGGGCGGTGATCGGTTCGGGACAATGCGCAGGTGATGCCCGCACTGCAGCGTCTCCAGGCCCCGTGTCGCGGTGCAGGAGGTGGAGGAGGTGAAGGAGGTGGAGGAGGTGCCATGGCCTCGGCGGCGGGGTGCGGAGGAGGCTGCGGGAGCGCGTGCTGGCAGGTGCTCCTGTTCTCCTGCACTGCGCTGCTGATCGTGGCGGAGCGAGGAGCGCGTGAGTGCCGCGGGGGTTCTGAGAGCATCAATAACAAAAAACCCAGCAGTGTACGATTGTAAAACCGAACAGATTGTTTTATTATGGGTTGCATCAACATATGTTTAGATGAGGATCATATGTATATATATTTTTTAACATACTGTTTTCATCCATCTATTATTTTCCTCTTTATCCTATATTAGGGTCGCGCGGGGGGGGGGGGGGGAGTTCCCCTTGCCCATCCAGGGGAGAACGTTTCGGGCACTGGGCAGATAGACCCAGGGCAGGGCGCCAATCCATCGCTGGGCACACACTCACTCACACAGACACATTCTATATGGGGCAATTTGGACAATTTGGAACTCGATTGACATGATCCATGTTTTTGGACTGTGGGAGGAAACCGGAGAACCCGGAGGAAGCCCACGCGGACACGGGGAGAACATGGAAACTCCACCCAGATGGGGATTCGAACCGGGAATCCATAGCGCTAAGAGGCAAACGTGCTAACCACATACTGTTTTTGTTATTGTTTTAAAAACAACAAAATAATCTCAGTCCACCATAAGCTGCCGTTAAGAACGCAATGAATTCCGAACACTAAAGCACAAAAGTTGTGGCCTCTCAGAATAAAACACAGGTTCTTCTATGTCATGTCAAAAAACCTTATCTAGCACCGAGCTAAATCGTGAGTCATAATTTATAATAGCTATTAAACATTATAATATACATTAATCATAAAATCAAATGTATGTACTTATTATAAAATAGAATTATTAAAACAAGTGCTTTTATATTTACAGTATCTATCAAAATTTTGGACACATCTCCTTTTTGCGCCACTTATTATTCCTATCCCAGCAGTATTACTGAGGTGTTTAGATAATACTACAGCAGCACTGCTGCACTAAAACCTCCTCGCTGCCACAATAAGCAAATTATACCTGTTTTGTGACGGTCCTGACCAATAGAGAACCAATAGATGACTAACAAAAACAGTGGGCTAAGATGGACTGCAGTCTGTAATAGTATAATTACAATATCCATCTATATAGTGGGTGGAGAGCATAGACAATGGAGTAAGAAGGCGAAGAAGAAAGTCCAAACTTTTGACTGGTACTGTATATGTATTGTGAGTACATCAATAACTAAGGTTTTACCAGCTACAACTGTATATTGTGCAGTTAAAATCTTATAGTGTGTTAAGTGAAATGTTATATGTGTTGAAACAGTGGTGTAGCATCACCTGGCTGCAGACACTCAGGATATTAAGCTGATAAAGAAGAGCAGATCAAATTACTGTAACATAGACAGGGATACTGGGACTAATTAGACATCAATTAACATACTGGGTTTCCTCACCATGTACTGTCTAGTGCTGTTTTAGTTAATTTAGAGCAGGAAAATAGTCTGAACAGGTCTCCAGCCCATCTCAGGACAAACACACAAAAATAACTTGGACTGTGTGTGTGAGGGGAACCCCCAAAACTACGTGAACAACATGCAAATTGACATGGAGAGAACCTTGTTTGCCCTGCCTACCTCATTTAGATGATTATATCTGTAAGACAGGATTAGTATCATCATCCCAGATCATGTTCTTGTGAAATATGCACTGGTGGCCTTAACATTCTGTTTTGACAGCATTCATTGTCATGTAGGTAGTTTATTATTCTTTATTTTTTAAATGTTATTATATTATTTTAAAATATGAGACTGCTTATTTATTTATGATGCAGATATTTTTGAATTAAGATTGTCACTCCAATACTAAATTAGATGCTATAGATTCAGAGATAACCCACTGACCTGTGCAGGTGGATCAGCTACACACTCGACACCCAGCCAGATAAGAAACAAGTGTCAGGTTTGGTTTGTCGTGTCAACAAATGTTTTTATCATAATTAATGAGCTTACAGAAAGTAATGGTTCAGTTGATATTTGTATATTGTGCAACAAAAATTAAGTGCACTTATCAGATGATAAGACGTGTGAAGGGGGTTTTTATAGTTATAGTAGTGAGCAGTGTGACTCAGTGAGAAGCACAAAGAAGGCTTTGCTTAATAGTTTTGCTTCATAAAAATTGCATGTCTGAACAAATAACAGACACCAGACACTAAACATTTGTGGGCTGTTTTCTTTCTCTTTCTCTCTCTTTGATTCTCAGTGATCTACTGCATTGCCTTTTATCTGTGGCAGGAGCATTTGTTTTGGGCCGGGTTGACCTTTACCCTATTGTTGCCAGGGGTAGTTGTGCAGGTGCTGAGCTTCATGTGGTACAGGGCTGATGGAGAGCATCGCACACGTCACCTGCTTCTCATTCATACGCTTCACCTTGGGTTATTTAAAAGGTTTATAACTTTTTTGTCTGTGAATATTTGTACAGTCTTTGGAAATGCCTCAAACTTTGATAAACTGTGTGTGTGTGTGTGTGTGTGTGTGTGTGCAGACTATGGGATTGCAGTGTGAGTGTCTGGAACTTTCAGTCTCAGGCCCAGCAGGTAATGCAGCAGGTTGATGTGGCAGCGCTGAGTCTGCTCGATGTTTTGCTGCTCACGCTTCCTCAAGCATTTGCCCAAAGCTACGTTCTTACTGCGTCTGAATTCAGCCTTACAACACCAGGTCAGTCTGCTTGTTACACAGCTCAAACGTAAGGCAATGTAAGGGAACCATGTTTTGGATATGCAGCACATGGGTGTTACATAGAGAGGGAAGTTGTAGTTGAGTGAACTTTAGGTCAACAGAGGTTTTTATTTTGTTATATTTGTACATTTTAAAAGAGGACCTATCCACAAATGAGCTTTGTAGTCACAATAATTGGACACCCGTTACACAAGGGGTAAATATAATTTGTGATGTCTCAGTCATTTGGATTTTAAATACGGTTTGTTTCCGTCTGTCCAGTGGCCCTTTGTTATGGCACGTGTTTACTGTCCCTGTCCTGGGCATTGGTGTTGTACAGCCGGGCATGCTGTCTGGCTCGTCCTGGGCACTTGCTGATGCCTCCAGTTGCTTTGCTGTGCCAGCTGCTTTGGAGGCTGGGAATGCTGTGTGCTCGCCTTGGTAGCCTTGCATTTTTTGCCCGATCATTTGGCTTCTGGGTCATCGGAGTTGTGGGTAAGTTGTGGGTTATATAAAGGTCATAACACATTCAACTGGATTGAATTCCCGGACTGTTTTACTATCTGATATAGACAGTCAAATGACAGAGTTAAACAGCCAATCAGAGTCAACTCTCCACTAATTCAACATGCTCTGTCAGCCCAAAAG
>JAFMOD010000205.1:2872402-2905824 GCA_019802435.1 Corydoras maculifer
GAAGTAAATAGGGGCTCTAAATTGCCCCTATATAATCTGTGCTGGGTGTATCTGCCCAGTGCCTGAAATATTCACCTCTGGATAATCCCCCCACCACAACCCCGGGTGACCCTAGTACAGGATTAAGCAGATGATGATGGATGAATGGAAAATCTTCAGGGGCGGCACGGTGGCTTAGTGGTTAGCATGTTCGCACCTCAGAACTACAGATTCCCGGTTTAAATCCCAATCTGAGTGGAGTTTCCATGTTCTCCCCGTGTCTGCGTGGGTTCTCCGGTTTCCTTCAACAGTCCAAAAACATGGATCAAGGTCAATTGAATTCTCCAAATTGCCCCATAAAGAGAGTGTCTGTGTGAGTGAGTGTGCCCAGCGGTGGATTGGCACCCTGTCCTGGGTGTGTCTGCCCAGCGCCTAAAACGTTCTCCCCTGGATGGGCATGGGGACTCCCCCCACCCCCGTGACCCTACTACAGGATAAAGCAGATGATAATGGATGGATTTAGAATCACTATGGTACCAGGAACTGGACGGCCATTCCAAAGCTCACCCTGCAATTCAGGACTGAAATGGCATGAGCGGCAGGTGCTCAGCTGCGTGCAGTCCACGGTCTTCGTTCTGAACTTCGTCTCTCGGGATGCTCACAGGTGAGATCTGCTGATTTGGAGGGACGATGGCTTAATGATTAGCACCTTCGCCCCTCGGCGCTTGGGATTCCCAGTTCGAATCCCCATCTGGAGTTTCCATGTTCTCCCCGTGTCCACGTGGGTTTCCTCCCACAGTCCAAAAACAAGCATCAAGTCAATTGAGTTGTTCAAAATTGCCCCATATAGAGTGTGTCTGTGTGAGTGAGTGTGTGCCCAGCGAAAGATTGGCGTCCTGTCCTGGGTGTATCTGCCCAGTGCCCCCCCCCCCCGACCCTAATATAGGATAAAGCGGAAGATAATGGATGGATGAATGAAGGGAGCTAGCCGCGCTTCACGAGAAGGAATGTGCCGAGCGGCGCCTTTAAGGGCCGCGCATGCGCGGTGCCGACCGAGAGTTAACTTTTGCAGAAGTTTTTTGGGAAACGAAGCGAGAGGAAAAAAAGCGTTAAAGGCTCGAGCTGGACGCGTGGAAATGGCATTTCGGAAAAGAAACAAGAGCTACCCCTTCTTCAGCCAGGAGTTTCTCATTCAGAACCACGCGGACATCGTGTTCAGTTTAGTCATCTTCCTTTTAATTGGCCTGATGTTTGAGGTTTGTGTAACACAGACTCCCATTTTCCTTTCTTCTTTTCTCCTCTGCTCTCTTTCAGCTGATGTTTCGTTCCCACGACACGATGGAGAAAAAAGTTATACACGGCGTTTTAAAAGTGCTGATTATGTACTTTGAGAGTTAACAGTGCCGATTTCTCAAAGCCCTGATGTTTGGTTAACCATGCCAAACTATTGTTTTCTTTAAAAAAAAATACAATCCGTGTTATCAATGCAGTTAAACCTGCTGCATTACCAGCGAAACCAGTGGTTATACATTCACCTAACAGCTCTTTAACACACTGACATTAAATCACGGTATGTGTCCGTTTGGTTGGCGTTTATTAAACCTTTCCACATTCTGCAGTTTAGCTTCTGAAACGGGGGCTGATTGATTGATTAACACGAGTTTGAAGCACCGCACATTTTGTCGCGTTCATTCCACGGTTCCCATCTTCACCTTGCGGGGCTCGGCGGCGGGTTGTTAGTGCCACGTCTCCGGCTCAGTCTCAGGAGGACGGGCTTGTGTACGTTCCGCGGCCCATCGAATTCCCACCACGCTCCGGGTTAACAGCGACGCACTGCAGTAAACACCGCAAACACATTAACATCACTTTCATAGCCATGAAAAGTCATTCCGTGCCCTGAGAATATTTCTACACGTCGTTTCTAACTCATCTTCGTACGTATTTATCGCATGGCAACGAACAAACGCGCTTCTCATTGGCTGGCAGGTGTGCGCGAACTTCTATAGGACCCCACTCCGCGTTACACTATATTTTGCAACCGTTGATGTCTGCGACGCCAGAGGGCGCTGTTTCAATCAGTGCAAGGAAGTCGGAGCATGAACGTTACATCATAATACATGTCAGCATGAGACGGCACCCCTGGGGCATTGGCTTTTCTCAATTTGGCAACTGAGGATATGAACCCGGGCGGCACGGTGGCTTAGTGGTTAGAACGTTCGCCTCTCAGCGCTAGGGATTCCTGGTTCGTATCCCCATCTGGAGTTTCCATGTTCTCCCCGTGTCCGCGTGGGTGGGTGAGTTTCCTCCGGGTTATATGGTTTCCTCTCACAGTCCAAAAACATGCATCAAGTCAATTGAGTTCTTCAAAACTGCCCCATATAGAGTGTGTCTGTGGGAGTGAGTGTGTGCCCAGCGATAGATTGGCGCCCTGTACTGGGTGTATCTGCCCAGCGCCCGAAACATTCTCCCCTGGATGGGCATGGGACCCCCCCCACGACCCAAATATAGGAAAAAGTGGAAGATAATGGATGGATGTGAACCCACAACCTTTAGAAATTGTACCGAGTTTATCGTAAATGTGTTGATTGTGCAGCTGATTTCTTGTATTGATTTAAGAGTGGTGGTGCAAATGATTGTGTTGTGACTGTGATGTGTTTGATTCCTTCAGGCTACTGCAAAAACAGCCATTCTCTTTATTCAACCTCAGTACAACATTAGCACTCTGATCGCAGGTACAAGACACACGCACCCAAAATGTGTCAGTTATAAATTTGCATTCAGTGTGATTACTCATATAAAATCGTATGTGTCTCAGATGGAGAACTGACTCTGTACCATTATGGATGGAAGGACTGCGCCACCATCCTCTTCTATCTCTTCATCACCATAATCCTGCACGCAGTTGTTCAGGAGTACATACTGGATGTGAGTTCTCTATAATATTGTGGTTTATTTGGCAGACTGATTTTATTTAAGTGTCCAAAACAAACGTGAAAATTCCCTGCTTGTTGTGTGCAGAAGGTAAATCGGCGTCTCCATCTGTCAAAGAGCAAGAACACCAAGTTTAATGAGTCCGGACAGCTGTGCGTGTTCTACCTCGTCTCCAGCGTATGGAGTCTTTACATTCTCGGCACGGTGGGTCACACGCAGGCGCTGGTGCACAAGTGCACATGACTCTGAATAAAATGGATGATCTTAGATCCTGAGTTGTTTTAGCACATCAATAAATAATAAAACATCGGTCGCATAAGCTCATGGAATTTTGAGGGTAGAGATTTGGGTTTTCATATACAACCATTTTGGGGTGTACTGAGACTCCAAAAAATCTGGCTGAATTTAAAACTGACTAAAAGTAACTAAAAACTAAAAGGGGTGAATGTGGCCAATATGGTGTTACCCAAAATGTGTGCAACACCGCACCAACTAACATTGAAATCCAATGGTGGGATCCCCTCAAACATTAACATAAGGACTGTTTAAGATGTTTCCTCCAAGAGGTTTGTACACTTATAAGTGTATCAGTTTCTCTGGAACCTGATTGTATTGTTGTATGATCTATTTTTGACAAGAACCTCTTCCTGCGTCGACTTCATTACTGCGTGTGGTTTGTGTTTTCTGCAGGAGGGCTACATTATGCATCCCAGCAGTTTGTGGGAGAACTACCCTCATGTGCATTTAAGGTAGTTACCGTAATCTATATGCATAAAGTCCAGTGTGTGTGTGTGTGTGTGTGTGTGTGTGTGTGTGTGTGTGTTCCTAATACAAATTCATGTGGTTGCTTTGATTACTACTACATTTGACATACTTACACTTCGGGACTCTGAAGGGCTTGATTAAGGAGCTTGATGGCATGTTTGTGGCTTATGTCTGACTGAAATGTAATATTCAGATTCCAGGTGAAATTCTTCTATCTCACCCAGTTGGCATATTGGCTGCATGCCTTACCTGAGCTCTACTTCCAGAAAGTGCGTAAGGTAAGTGACTGAAATTGTTATATTTGCATGTATATGCATGTTTTTCTTTACTAGTCACACCTCCTGTTTTTCTGTGTAGCTCTATTTTACTACATACATTCAAATTCCAGACGATCACAGATCAGCTATTATACTCCACTGCAGTGATATTGGTGTGCATTCACACAGTCTCCATTTAATGTACATCATATTCAATGCGTCTATCTTCTTGCATTACATTGAAGATATTAAATCAGAACGAGTGGCGCATTTGTTGTGACACTTTGTGAACCTCCATTAGTGATTGGAGGATGCTGCCTGCAGAATGTTTGGACGGACAACAATGTTTGGGATGGACATCTTTGGTTGGTAAATTGTTTTCAGTCCAGCAACACTGCTGTGGCTAATCAGTGCAGCACACACAATCACGTTACCACCATGTCCATGTCTTTGCATTACTGAGAGTCTCCCAATCACCAAAATCGACCCTGCTCTGTGGTATAGATGATTAATAAAGTATGTACTACAAACTGTTATTGTAATACTACAATGTACTTCTCATAAAGTGGTCAGTAAGTGTATGTATGTATAATTAAATGAGGATTGACCTGTTGCAGGAAGAGCTTCCTCGTCAGCTGCAGTACATCTGCCTCTACCTGGCTCACATTCTTGCTGCTTATCTACTCAAGTCAGTATGCTCCTTTGCAAACCCTGCTCTTGTGTAAGATTGCATTCTCATCATGTTTTCCTTTGATCTGCTCGTACGTCTGGTCTACTGCAGTTTGACACGCGTGGGCCTGGTGCTGCTGTTTCTGCAGTACCTCTCAGAAATGGGCTTTCACCTCTCCAGACTTGTCTACTTCATCGACGAGACTCATCATAAAATGTAAAGCACAAAGACCACGCCCAACATTTCCACCCTCATGTGACGTGGTCTTCACCTCCCTGTGCATCTGATTTGTAGGTTTGAGATGTGGTCCGTCGGCTTCGTGTTGACCCGCATGGTGTCGCTCACGCTAATGTTCTTGTCGGTCGGTTTCGGTTTGGCACGCTCGGAGAACCAGGCGCTCGACTGGGAGGCGGGAAATTTTAATACACTCTCCATCAGGTTGGATCCATTATTCAAGATTCCGGAACCTTCTATGAAGTGACAAGCCTTCAAAAAATTATTTTTTTTCTTCACTCTTATATTAATGAATCCATTTAGTATTTTTGAAACACATCTACTCAGGGTAGTGATTGATTAATATATGTTTGTGTAGGCTGCTGGTGCTGTTTCTGGTGTGTTCCACACAGTCCTGGCTGCTCTGGAAGTTTTTCTGTTTCCAGCTGAGGCGCACACGCGAGTTCAGACTGGAACAGGCCAAAAAGAGAGCAGCCGCCAAGCAGCAGACTCCCCGTATTGTGAAACGTGAATCAGGTACACACACTTACACATGCTGTGTGTGTGTCTCTCTCTCTCTCTCTCTCTCTCTCTCTCTCTCTCTCTCTCTCTCTCATATATATATATATCAGTCCCTTGAACCAGATTACACATTAGTTGCTGATTGTTGGGACTTTGTGTCTTTAAACACATCACACCACGTCCCACACTACATACTGTGTTTGATGACCTATCTGTGTGTTTTGCAGGTGGACACCATGAGAACGGTGCTCTCAAAGCAGAAAACGGAACGTCACCCAGACAGAAGAAGCTTAAAGCGCCTTAGCTTTGCCTATTTTTAAGATACAGCACCCATTTTTAAGGGACAAAAACAGGAAATGGGTCACTTACTTCTTGCTTCCATCATCAGAGGATCGAGGGTGCTACAACATTCCATAGAGGACGTGCCATCCCCTCGCAAGCCCATGTTCATTTTGCTTTTCTGCTTCATTATCAGTATTTGTTACATTTTTTTTGTAAGTATCCTCATGATTATGTGCAGGTTTGTTGCCTTCCCGCCGACACCCCCCAACCCCCCACCCCAATGCCACAGCTTCATGTATTCATAAGCCATGTGTTTGCGGACAATAAATTAGTACTGTACCGGCCGGCCTTGGGGTGGTTATGAAAGCACAGGGGCCAAAGAAGGACTCCCAGAACGCAGGTCCACCCACCAAGTAGAGGAATTCTTCATGTTTGTATATTGTAGCTTTGTGCCAATCAGAACCAGCTTTAAATCAGCCATGCCATTAATTCAGAGCGGTGGTCAGAACTATAAATGTACATAATTGTTCTGCTTGAAATGCAGTCTGTCGGTCAGCGAAAGAAAGAACTATCAGATGAATTTGGTCTAGTATACAAAATAGGATTAGCTACACTTTCAGCGTACTCAGCTTTGTGCGTAATGGACAAATGATGTATCCAATGATGTAGTCCAGTGCTGTAAGGATATGAGGACGGACACTGGGATGTCTGCTCATTCTGGTGCTTCAGATCTTATCAGTGACGAACAGCATTTTATGTTTGTTCAAGCCTCTACCACACCAGGGGCACCATGTATGTTGCACATGCAGCAATAAGATCATGAATAAAACCTGCAGCAGGGCTGAACAATGCTGACATTTCAGTAGTTTTTCACGATATATACGTATAAATACATGACAAATTTAAAACTAGTCAGCTTTAATGGTCCTAAGACCAAATCATGAGGGAAAAAATAGTGAGAACTAGGAAAAAGCTCCCCTGTGGATGCCAGACTCTTGTTACTGTGGTGAACTGTTATTTTAGGTGGTCGAGGGTTTGAAGTTTCTCTGAATATCTTGGTTTTTTTTTTATTTATTTATTTTTTTAGCTCTTAGTCATTTGCTTATCTGTATTTTTGCTTCATGTTGCAAGTTTACTGTTAAGCATTTAGAAGTTGAGGGAAAAGTTGATTCCACAGCTAAAGTATTCTGTACCGAGTTACTTTTTCTGTTTGCTTAAATCTTTTTAGTTTTTTAACACGGTTATTTGATGTTGTGACCACAGCGGTTAGCACAGCATCACAGTATGAAAATCCAGAGGCAGATTCCCAGTTGGGGTAAATTAAGGTCCTCCTTTTTTCTGTGTGGGACAACTCCTGCTTTCTGTGTGGGGTCGGCTCATGGGTCACCCTATGATCATGAGCCGTCACTGTTCCTCGTCTTTGATGCTGTTCAGATGTTGGTTCTCAAGGCCATTAAATGTGTCTTATTTTGACTTTTTGAATTTGGCTCATTTGTTTAAACATGTTTTTATGTAGAAGCTACATTAAAAACTAAATTAATAACCAGAAAGTATTCAGATGGAGCACCTTTGACATTTTGTGATGTCACTATTGCACATACTTTTGCAGACCACAATGTTAAAAACGAAGGCTTAACGTTTCCTGACTGACTGCATTTGAGGTTAATTGTGTACATTTGTGAAACCCGCTGCCAACACGTAAAGAAGGTGCTACGCTGGCATTGCGCCACTGCTTGTCCTTGCTGTCCCGTGTGTTTTTAATCGGAGCCCTGATTGGTTCAACAAATCTCTCTAAATGTGTCTTCTGAATCGTCAAAGTTCAATCCAGTCGTTACTTGAACTCTTTCTCTCATAAGGTGAATGCAGACTTAAGGCCAGAGATCGTCTACGCGGGCCAGTTTCTAAGAAAAGTCGCTCGACACAAATCCAGATGACGTCCGAGGCCGACCTTTCCGCTATGTTGTATTTTTTGTATTTGGTTGTGAGACACTTCCAAAGCCCTTTATGCATAATATGCATGAAATGTGATTTGGTCTTCATTTATGTCATGAATAAAGTAAATAAAAAAATCTTTTTAAGAGATGGTTCTGAACAGTGGGTTTTGTGAGGTGACAGAAATGGAGAGAGAAAAAGACGGTGAGACAGAATGCAAAAAAAAAGAGCAAAACAGTGACAGAAAGTAAGACAAAACAACAGAAATAAAAAACAGTGTGACAGAAACAGAGAGTGAGATGATGGTGTGCACTTGGAAGGTTCTCGCTGGGTCTGGGGAGCGATTGGACTGCTTTATATAAATAAACTTGACTGGTTCAGTCCCAAACACTCAGTTGTTTGTGTGAAGACTTGAGACTGACTTTTGTTTCATTCTGCACTTTAACTGGTTTCTCATTATTTTAAATGAGAAATAAAGTTACAAGGAAAATAAAGTAGATGTTTTATTTCATCCACATTAAACACTTGAGGAACACGATACACATCAAAAAAAAAAGATAAACACAAATAAACACTTCAATCTACAAGAATGAAGTAAAATTATCGTCCAGTCTAAATTTATCTTGTTAAGATTCATTAAAGTAAGCAAAAAGTTTCTTAAAACAGATGATTTATCTTCCCTCTGAAGTGACATCATCTCATTGGTCACTTAATCGTTTCATCATTTTACATTTAATGTCACATCCATGCCAGCAGCTGACATGACCATGCCAGCAGCTGATGACCGTGTGCAGCCTTTATAAGCTGTGACATCACATGCTGCAGGGAGAAAGAATCCATGGACCCAACAGGAGCGGGACATTTAAACTGCACATTTGTAGTTTAAATCTGATTTTAAACAATATGTACAATGTGTAATAAAGTCCGTTCCTGCTGGTGAGAAATCCTAGCTCCGTTCCTCAGTTTTTTATGCCCTGGTTACATTGTCCTGCTCCCCACCTCATGTACCACATGTGATGCAATTGACAAAGTCTTCTTGAATCCCTATTTAGAAATCAAGTCAAAAACAAGTTTTGACTTGATATATATATATATATATATGGAGTGAAGTGTCAAAGTGAGTTGAGTACAAAAGCAAATTATTAATAATAAACACTTACAGCTTTCAGATCATACCTGGTGGGGTTGCAGATGTCTCGATTTGGTTTTGGGTGTCTGGTGGGGCAACTGGTGTCTCGTTTGGGTTTTGGGTGTCTGGTGGGTCCGCAGGTGTCTCGTTTGGGTTTTGGGTGTCTGGTGGGGCTGCAGGTGTCTCGTTTGGGTTTTGGGTGTCTGGTGAGGGCTCTTCAATGCCATGAGCTCGTCGAAGTGAGATGAGGGTCTGCTCTGGAATTCCCTCCTGTTTTGCTACTGACTCCAGATAATCAAGAACATACCTGTCAGCATCCGTCAAAACGAAGCGGTGTCCAAAGACTGAGAACGGGAGGAGAAGGTGTGTTAGAAAAGGCATCATTACAGATCATGTGACATGCTTGGACTATGGGACATTTCTGAAACCAGGTTCCTACCCTCCACCGTGGATCCTATGGCAAAGTCAGCAGGTCCGTAATAAGTGGGGTTGTCTGTTGAGCTTCCTGGTTTGGCAATTTTGATCTTTCTCAGGAACTTTCCTCCTCCGATGCCAGCATTGCGTCTGAATGTCTCAAAGATGCTGATCATCTCGTTGGCCAGATGGTAGTACAGGATGAAGCGACGGCCCTCATCCTGACAGTTCTCAGAGTCCTTTGGTAAAACATGTTGGGTGTGATTAGTGGGATAATGGTTTGTATGCATTCTGGGTATGTTTTACATAGGTGATTGGGGCACTTCAGCCATAGTACATGATGGGAACGTGAATCAAACAGGACCATCAGGTCACAGCTTTTGACTTAAAGATAAGGATATAAAATGTGCAGTTGCAATGGGTCTAATAAATGAATAAAGGTCTATAATGTGACATTCATGGCTGAGGTCATTTCTGTAGCCATTAAGATGGCAAAGGCTTAGCGCTGTGCTTTGACGCAAAGCTCAGGCTCAGATGCGCCATTTGTAAACAGTGATGTGAGTGCAGATGTAAATATTCTCACCAGACTGGCTGCATAGCGCAGGACTTTGTTGTCATTCTCCAGCAGTTTCATTAAGTTTGTCTTGGGACGTGAAGGAATCAAAGACAAACAGTTCTGGAGAGAATCTTCCAGGGATCCAAAACCATTGTAGGGAGGGATGACCTAAATCAAATTACGGGCCATATAAGATTTTTTTGCCATGCTTAATGTTTTCAAATTTGCGATATATACAGTTTTAGTATTTAAATAAAAACCATTCATCCATTTTCTTCCACTTAATTTTTACTAGGGTTGTGTGGGGGAGGTCCCCATAACAATTTGGGCCATGTAGTGTAAAATTTTAAGAAAATAGCTTTAGTTTATAGTACTTTTTTTAAAGCAGTTGTATTTACCCTCTGTCTCTCCTCATAAGGTATGTTTTGTATGGGTTTGGGGTTAAATGGGATGTCAGGGTGATAATGCTGGTAGTATTGCTGAGTAAATTCATCACAGTCGTTGAGAACAAAGCGTTTTCCCATGAGAATCAGCTCCTCTCCGACATGAAAGTCCTCTGGAGAGAAATACTCCTGAACGTCTTTTGGTATAACTTCCAGAATGCAGCTGGGAAAAGGTTCTGCATATATAACACATACATATATTAACTAAACAGCTTACAGAGTTTGCGCAATCATATATACAGTATATAAGTGTAGTGTATGTGTCTTACTGCAAGTTTCTTTGATGTCCTTAGGTAACCTCTGTCTCCGAAGCAACACGGGAAATGGATCTCTGCCATTGTTGGGCTCCTGAACCTCTCGGATCTCCACTGAATTGTCAGCCAGAAAATAATGTATGGTTACTGGCCGCTTCTCTCCATAAAGAGTATCAGTTTCATCCCACGTCGCAAAAAAACGCAGCACCTATACACACATTTTAGAACTTGAATTATTACAGGTGTTATTTATTATTATGAGAGTTTCTATGAACATGTTTCAGTCCAGATTTACAGTATGGATACATGTAATGGACTGTATATGGCCATGCTGCCCATGTGTCCTGGCTTTTCAGCAGGGTTTACATGTGTGCTACCTTGCGGTCCATAGTGAGGAACTGCTTCAGCGCGTCGAAGTCTGATGGTGTAACATAGCAACGTTCAGGTTGGGCTCGATGAGTTGTGTAAGGGTCGCAGGGGGTCGGCTCAGGGTCATTTAGAAGCACTCCTTGGCTCTCCATGTATTTCTAAATAAATGACAATATTACAGGTGTACTGTTACAGTATCACTGTATGGATTGAAGCAAGTGTAATGAACTATGATCCACGACTTGCCGTCAGGTTTGCATTAAATTAGTAATTAAACAACAATTAAGGCCTGTGACAATGGGACTGAATTAAATACCTGATTTAAATAATTAAGAAGACTGCGTCCGTGTGTGTGTGTGTGTGTGTGTGTGTGTGTGTACCTTGGTAAAATCGTCGCAGTGTGTGAGTCTGTACGTGATCCCATAAATACACAGGTCTATGGCGACATTCAAGTCTTTCCAGTGGTAATAATCACCCGCCTCGTTCTTTGGCACCTGATGACGTCGCACCAGTTTTCCTTGTGGCAGTCCAGAGTTTTCCACCCTGGGCTCCATCACACAGATACTGTCGTCCACCAGATAGTAATAAAGGACAACAGGACGCACCCGCCAGCTCTCATCTGGAGAGTCCAACACTTCCTGCTGGAAGTAGCCAAAGAAACGCAGCACCTGGCACACAAGTGGAAAAGATCAGTGTTCTGATTCAGAGTAATGATGTGCAGTGGTAGTGGCATTGTGATTTAATATCAGTCACTTTACCTTTTTGTCAAAGATGACATGGGCTGGAACGAAATTGGGAATGGGGGTGAGGGTGTGGGTGGAGGTGCTGTGAGAGATGGGGGGTGCTTGAAAGGTCAGTTGGTTAAGTTCATTATGGAGGATGGTTTCCGATTCCAGGGGCTCCTGTCCGATTCCCACTTTAGGGCGACGAGACAGAGCATAGCCGTTCTTATAGGACAGTGTCTGTGATCTGTGGAAGTCTGATTTCTGCTTACGGTGAAGATTCAAACAAAGATTACAGTTTACATATTATCTCATATGAGGGTTTTTTGGTTCTCTGTGTAATATTGTAAACTTATACATGAGAACTTGACTCTTAAGGGTTTTTAAAAAGCTTAAACAAATAGACAGACAGACAGATAGAAAGATAAATATCGTTGGAAATATAATGATCAAATAAAAGTTTGACTTAAACAGGATATTTCAACAGGCGATTCATTAAATGAGTCGGCTCATAAATCCGACGTCGATCGGTGTCAAATGATCCGTAGAATTTATTTTTAATATAACTTTTATGTTTTATTAACACTTGACTCATTTACGGTTTATTTTGAGAATTCAGTGCACATCTAACAAATAAACGAAAAATGATTTAAGACGCGTTTTGTCCATCAAATAGAGCCGGCTCAATAGAACGACTCCGGACATCGCAAACGAAATGTTTATATAGACGTTTAACTTTCATATAACAAATAAGAACAAATAAATAAATACAACGATGTTTACATTTTAATGCTGAAAATAATTTAAATATATATTCTAATATATCATCAATTTAGAATTTTTTTTTAACACAGATATTTTATATATAAAATAATTTACACGCAGGACTCACCGTCGGGTCCTGGAATGTGTTACCCGGCAGGAACGGAAGACCGTGAGGCGAGTTGACGAACATATTCCTCGGTTTTCTAAACACACAAACAGTGAAACACTTTATACCCGATAAGTTTCGTCTCTTTTAATTTGTAGTTGACGAGTTTTAGCAATTAAAACAGAAAAGTAGCGAACTCCCTGAGGCGTCTCAGCCAAGCCAACAGGGTTTGTATGTGACGTCTCTATGGAAACAAGGACATTATCCACCAAAAGGTAAACTAAACGGCCACTACACCCGAAATGAAGTTAAAGTATTAACTTACACACATTCTATAAAATGCATTTAAACAATTTATAAATGGTTTAACATCTCTCGTAATGTAGAAACTTCACTTTGTAGTTTTACAGTTAACTTTTGTAGTCCATTTGTTTCTCTGTATGCTTTTTATTAATTACTTATAAAAGTTGTTAATTTTTCATATTTTTTTTATAGTCACACACAGCACAAGGATGGAAAAGAACAAAATACAGTCCTGTGACGTCACGGCGTGGCCTTACTGCTGTAGGGAACTGAATGAGTGAGTTGAATGTGGTTTCTTAGGTTGGTATTAAATGTCTTAAACATCAACAGTTTGGTTTTGGGAGCAAAGCACACATTTAAACACAGATTTTTTTCTTTGATGATTCCAAAAGTGGCATATTTTTGCAGATATTTTCAAATTTAAATAGTATATACACAGGTGTTTTTTATCAATAAGCTCCAGTTATTCAGACTAAATTATATAGAGATTATTTTTTTGGTATTAGCGCATTGGCTCTTCTTCAATTAATGTTTTAATCAGTGTATCTGACTGTCATTTTGCACTAAATTAATATCAGGTTGGTACAATGTAAAGTAGCTTTACGTTTACAACGTTAAGGTACTTTTATCATATTTGTGTAACTTAGCTGTTATGTGTTAATATTTATTTGGAATGGATCTTTTGTGTAGTGAAGCTTCATTTATTGTCAACTAAAAGCTAAAAGCTTAGCTTACTACATTTTACAAGTAGCTCGCCCAACACTGCTTACATATTTAAACCAACATTATGTCTCAGTAAAAAGTCTAACATTTCAGACACTTTTCTCTTACATGAACTTATTTGTGAAATCTTAAATGATCTTCTGAAAATTTGCAGGAGCACTCTGTAACTCAACCTGAGCTTCGTCTGAACACAGTTGATCTGACGTTCTAAGAGACGTTCCTTCAGTTTTATCACTATGACAACCCCAAACTTTTATTCCATTATACTCTGTTTACAGAAGATGGTTTATAAAACCATGAAAATACAGTTTATTTGTATTTATTTCATATAAACATATTTTATTTTTTTTTGTTAGTTTACTTGTTTTTTCTCTCTGCCATAACCTTATTCCTTTATTCCACAGCTTCAAAAACAAATGTTCTATTATGCAAATTAGGTGAAAACGTCATTTAGAGGCTTCTAGCCACTTTATGGACAGCCAATATTTCCAGACATTAATAGTAAATAACTGTGATTATAAGATTTGGATTTGTTTTTAAGTAAAAAACAAAACACAATTTCACCACCAGAGGGCGCGCCATGCCAAATAAATGGAACAACGGTGAATTCATTTACTATTTATTTCAAGTACAAATTCTGTTAATTAGAAAGGAACTGGTTGTCAACAGAGTAAAAGTGTTATGTGTTCAATTGTTCTTAAACCTTACTAAATAATAAACGCAGTTTCAAAGAACGAGCCACATTTAATTATATATCTGATGCCCAGATTATTATAGAATATTAATCAGGGCCTTAACTTGCTTCATATGAGCTTTGTATAAGCACTGTGTGTAATGTGTGGGGTGCGGTAGCTCAGTGGTTAGTGAATTGGGTTATCATTCTGAAGGTGGTTGATTCAAATCCCAGAAGGGTCCTCTGAAGTTACCAATCTGGATCCTCATTGCTCCAGGGGTGCTCTGTCATTACCCCCGGTTTGTGTGAATGCAAGGTTGGCCATGATACAGCTATCATGGCCAACCCTGCATTGCGACAAACCATTAGATTGGGATACTTATAAGTCACTTTGGATAAAATTTATGAATTATTTACCACAAAGAGAATGAATTCTGTAGCTCTGATTCAGTCTGAAGTCAGAGGAACATCCCTTTAACCATGCAGTCATCTTTGCCATCACAGTACTGATTGACTTACTCAATATAGAGGGCTGTACTGAAATGAGGATGGCATCATAGGGCTAATAATGATTGACTGAAGGATATCTTTATCAAACTAATTCTGTTTTTTTTATGTTCCTGTATGTTCTTTATGTGCAGTATCAGAGAGTAAACCAACCACCTTTGATGAAGACTCCTTTTGTACAAAAATCAGTATGGGCAACAATGTCATAGGCCACACAGAGATGTCTTCAGAATAGTGGTAAGCCATACGCAGGGGTAATGACAGATCCTACTCCTCCTGGCTCCCTGACTAATGAGACTGATGGACGCGCTGCCTGAATCGAATGGTCTTCTTGGTGCAATGTGTCTTCGGAGTTGCTGGACTTCTCCTTAGGTTCTGCTGGTACCATGATATATGTCAGTAAGCCTGATGGTTACAACAACCTTTATCTCAGTTCTGATTCTTTCCAAAATCCTTCCAGACCAAAGCACATGTAGGAGTAGGAGTTATTTCAAAACAGGTGACAGGTTTTTATTTCCTATGTTCTGAATAAGGCACATGGTGTTATCTGCATGATTCAACCTGCTTATGCTCTAAAAGCTTAACCTCTCTGAGGTTTACAGTTCTGGTCATTGATCACAGACATGTTAACGCAGTAAAGTATATCCCCCTTTTAAGGAATATAAAATAGAAACCTTTAACACAAATGCTTGGATTACATCCCTGAGCTATCACAGAAATATGCAGCCACAGTATAAAAATATTTCAGAACCATTCATTGAACCAAGTTTAGAAAAAATAATTAAATACTCAAAATAGATTTTCTATGGGTTGAGATGAATTCCAAGTATTTTTCATATATGATTTCATAGAAGGTCAACGGCCGCTTAACAGGCTGTACTGGGATGTACTGAAATAGCTTTCTGGTCTAACAGCAGGTATTTAATAAGTTATTTATCGTATTTGCATCGTGCTGGTATTTACATCCATCTGCATTCTCTCAGTATTCGGAACGTTGCAGTTTTTTGAGCCAGTTTGCAGAGGAAGAAAAAAACAGATCACCTCAAAGCAACCGATGGACTTACTGCTGTATTGAGTCCAATCTGATTGTCAGGTTCAGGAAGCTGCCTCAGACCTGGTCAGCATCTTCGGGATTTGCCCTTCAGAGTTCAAAGGACTGGAGTGCTACACACACTTACCTTGTCTTTTCAAGCTGCCTTAAATGATGCTATGAAAGGTTTGACTGGGTTAACTACATCTCCCATCAGCCTTACAGTTCTTTCAGTATACAAAGAGAAATGGCAGTCATTTTTTGGTTAACTTTGACCCTGGCAATTCGTCACGACTCGGCAGAAGGTTACAGTTTTGTCATCCTTAAAAGTACCTTCCTTTCTGGGCCGAGTGTGGACTGAAAGCAGGCTGCTGGGTTTTCCCCCACTGTGTGCCGTACCACTCAGTACACTGCGGACACTTATGTGTTCTTGTAGTACTCAGTAGTAGCGGTTCAGGCTACGAGTTCCCGGCACATCGGGCTGCCCGTTCATCCAGATCTCGCGGATGATCCGTTCCCTCTCTTCCAGCCGCTGCGCTCGCTCCAGTTCCTCAGCTGAAGTGAACACGTTGGTGTTAAGAGTGCGCTCGAAGCGTCTCCGGCGCCGTGACGACAGGTCCGAACCCGAGTCCCAGTCGGAATCTGAGTCGGAATCAGAGTCCAAGGCCGCTGGACGAGGGCGTTTTTTATCAACCGCTTGCCGCCGTTTACAGTCTGTCCTGCAGGATATCTGTACAACCAACGCGAAGAGGGTCAGGAAGAGACCGGCACACACACCGCACATGAAGTACAGTGCACAGCGTTCGGGATGCTCTGTGAATCCACACACACACATTCTGAATTATATCAGTCGCATTTAAAAGCACTGAAGTTATTCTTAAGAGAAAGTGGGACAGGCAGCAGGACAACAATGCTAAGAAAAGGCCAACAACTTCCTTTAGCTCTGTATAAGAATGATAAACTGTTATTAATTTAGTAATTTTGTAATTACACTTTAATTTAAATATTATAAGCTAAATGGTTACCGCTGATGTAGGTATACACAGAGAGGAGGTTGCTGATCAGTGCCATTTCTGTACTGATCACCGAGCTGATCGCAGGGTTCGGATCCCTGGGTGATCCCTCTATGTGATCTCCTTCTGTTTTTTTCTCCCTTTCGTCTTCTTTATGCCTGTTGTCAGAATGATTCCACTTTTCCAAATCTGTACCAGACTTTCCTTTACCAGACGTCCCTGAAATCATATCACAAAGATAACGTACAGTGAGCAGGTCATTGTTGTGAAATGCACACACTGGCTACTTTATCTTGTTCTCTCGTTTCTAAACGTACGTTCTATCATACTTGTTTCCTTTCCTTATAGATGCGCTTTGGATTTCAACTATTAGACTTTAGTCCAGGGGCAGCACGGTGGCTTAGTGGTTAGCACATTCGCCTCTCAGCACTAGAGATTCCCGGTTCGAATCCCCATCTGGGTGGAGTTTCCATGTTCTCCCCGTGTCCGTGTGGGTTTCCTCCCACAATCCAAAAACATGGATCAACTCAATTGAGTTCTCCAAATTGCCCCATATAGAGTGTGTATGTGTAAGTGAGTGTGTGCCCAGCGATAGATTGGCGCCCTGTCCTGGGTGTATCTGCCCAGCGCCCGAAACGTTCTCCCCTGAATGGGCATGGGAACCCCCCCCGCGACCCTAATAGAGGATAAAGCAGAAGATAATGGATGGATGACTTTAGTCCATCTGTCTTCCTACATACTTTGTCAGAGCCATTTTTAACTCTGCAGTACCACTACAGATCAAATACTATTTGGGTGGTAGATGTGTACACACTCTATATGGGGCAATTTGGGGAACTTAATTGACTTGATCCATGGTTTTGGACAGTGGAGGGAAACCGGAGAACCTGAAGGAGACCTACGCGGACACAGGGAGAACATAGAAACTTCACCCAGATGGGAATTTGAACCAGGAATTCCTAGTGCTGAGAGGCCTCCCTAAAGCATCATCGCAATAATTAATGAATTGTAAAATAAGTAAAATAAGCAGCACACTAAACACTTTTTTACTACTAAAAGTGGGAATGTATGTGTGTGCATGTGTGTGTGGGTGTGTGTGTGTGTGTGGAAATATTGTAGCAAATGGTAACTGGGAGTGAAGCCAGGCTGCTGGTTGCCATTCACACACCCACACACATTTTTAATGACTGATATGGTCTGATATTTCACCTGGAAACTACGTACAGGGAGCTTGTTTGCCTCTCAAACTGTACTACGGACGGAACGGAGCATTATGTAATGACCGCTCACATGGTTTTTCTATTCCATCGGCTTTTAGCTGAATCAGGGCTTTAAACTGTAGGCTTCACAACATGTGCTCATGTCTCGTACCTGCTTCTGGGTCAGAGGTCACTGATGGGTTCCCGTCTGGGGAAGCACTGTCTCCGACCACGTTGGGGTCATGAGGTGGAGGGGGGGGCGGAGCAAGCACAGTTTTCAGACCAGAATCCTGCAAAACTTTCTTTGGAACTGTGAGGGGTGTGAAGCAGACAAAGAAAGGAAGAGGGAATTATGATTCAGACTTGAATGGTGTAGAGTTTCTGGGTATCACTGATTACTTCCCATAAAACACCAAGTTCGACACACACACACACACACACACACACTTCCTGTGAGTCAGTGTTCCAGATTTACCCACAATGGTTTAAAACACAAACTGCTTGCAGTTTGGTCACAACACTGGCCACCATTCTTTCTGCCAAACACACACACACACACACAGTTTCTTTTCACTGGCTTTAGAGCCCTGGTGTTATAGAACTGGCAGCAATAGTGCAGCAATCAGCAATGACATTCAGTCACACACACACACACACCCACACACATAGTTGCTTTTAATGTGCATCACATCCTGCCCCTGAGGACGATTCTAAAACCAGTATCCAACGTAAAGGAAAAAATGCACGGAAAACATGAAAAGTAAAACCCATTCCTGTAGAAACAATGGCAACGCAAAGCAGACATAGTGAAATTATTCCAAGACGAATCCTCCACTGCTCACTGTCCATTCTGCTGATGATGTTCGGCTCAGGTGTACGTGCTTTCAGTGTGGAACAACCAGTATTAACAGTTCAGTTGTAAAAGCACACAAAACCACAGAATGTATCTCACATGCAGCTAAATTTTAAGTTCCAAGCGGTCTGTGGAACATCAGTAAGAAATATGTAGGCATCAGATGGAGTGCTGTAAATCCCAAACTCTGATCACACATCGGGTTTAAATTGTTTGTACCGCTTTGCTAAAACGCTGTACGATACAAAAACATTTTAATAATGGTATGTATTGTTTCAGACTTTATATAATTAATTTATAGTAAGATTTCTAATATTATACAATTACATTACACAATAAATATGAACTGCCTTAAAATGGTTCCCTGTAACCTAACTGTTGGTCTACAACTTGTTTTGGTGTGCGATGATGACGTGGTGAAGTAAAGCCCATGTGGCTTTGTGGGGGGTTGAGATTGAGCTTAGATTAGAGGCAGAAAAAACAAACAAACCTCAGAAATGAATGATTACCTTTTAGTCCTCACCAACCTGACAGTCTAATCACTATGCGCTGTGTGTCCGCGCTGTGTGTGTGTGTCTGTGTGTGTTTGTGTGTAGGACTATAATCACATGTCCTGCAGTTTAAATGGAGATTACAGGACATTGATTGGGGCTAACTGCAGACATGTGCTTGTGTGTCTATGAGTGGGTATGTTGATTCTGGCTCGGTGCTGCAGTCCTGTCCCAATCTTAGTCCAAAAAAAAGATATCTAATTATGTCTGTGAGGAGACGGCAGCATGTAGACTGTGTATGTGTCTGTGTGTGTGTGTGTGTGTGTGTGTGTGCGGGCGCACACATGCACATGTGTGTGTGCTCCTATGTTTATAAACCCCAAGTAAAACCTGAATCCAATTTGAATTTCGTTTAAAGGACAGAGAAGACAGAAATTATTATTAGCACCCAAGTAAATAAGTTCTCTCTCTTCTTACTGTGCCTGGGTAAATAAATAAATAAAATAAAAATAAATTGGGTCATTTAGCAGACGCTTTTATCCAAAGCGACTTACAAGGTGAACACAGGGTTAATCACAACATCCCTGGAGCAATGAGGGTTAAGGGTCTTGCTCAAGGACCCACACTGGTAACTTCAGTGAACCTGGGATTTGAACCCCCAACCTTCAGATTGATAGCCCAACACCCTAACCACTGAGCTAACCCGCCCCGTGTGTGTGTGTGTGTGTGTGTGTGTGTGTGTGTGTGTACATAGATCTCATTTTACTATCTTTCGCTTAAGCCTTTTTTAGGGGTGTGGGGGTGGTGGTTTTTTTTTTTTGGTGCTGGGCAGATACACCCAGGAACGGGTGCTGGAAAGACATTCTCACTCACACAGACACAAAGACATACACACTACGCAGGGACAATTTAGGTAGGGGCAATTTAGAGCAGTCAATTCACCTTGAGTCCATGTTTTTGAACTGTGGTTTAACTATAAATCAAATCCGTCTGTCAGTGTACTGAGACTACAATAGACTTTGCATCTCCTTTAATTTGCAGTGGCACTTTGTAAACACATAGTAATGCTTGTCTGCATATGTTAATGCTTACGTGTACACTTATAATCATTTTATAAGAGTGTGTGTTTTGGACATTGCAGACATAAGCCCTCTAATTTTCTCTTAATGCAACTCGTCCCCCTTTTGGACAATTGAAACTTTCGTACCTGAGTCTTTCCATACACATGCTATTATGGTTTTCAAAGAATTGCAACAACACCAGTCTGCTAAACAATTTCTGAGCAGAACATCTGAAAGAAATTACATGTTTAAACTTCTTTAAAGTCTGAACAACCCATTTTTCGAGCTATGGATTAATCTTAGTAGAACTTTCTATAGATCTCAGCTGCTGGTTCCTATTTGTCCCACATGAAAAGCTCTGCATTAAAAATACACATTATAAGCTGCAGCTGCTTTTTTAAAGAACATATTAAGACAGGTTCTTTGATAAGTTTTGATACAGACACAAGCTGTAAAATCCTGAAAATGCATTCTGTTTATATATGTGTCAAAGGTTTGGACGCTTCTTTCTCTATTGTCCGTTGGAGTTCTGGAAATAAATGAGAACTGAGGCTCTATGGTTCTACAGTACAGTTCCTTTAAAAGTTTTTTGGAATAAATTAACCTGGCAGGAACCGTTGAGCCCCATGGAATATAACACCATGAAAATGTGGGGTGTTGCACATGAAAGAAAATCAAGGTCTTGGAACATAAGGTTGTGTCCAAACTTGAAAAGAGGAAACATGGGGCCCTGTGCACAAAGCGCTTAAGCCATTAATAGCTGAACTAACAAAACTCAACAAGGTGACAAAGACCAACATGCCCAGAAATAAATAAGTACAACTAAGTTCAATAAAGCCGATCTACCACACACAGACAAAGTGTGCAAGGGATCATAAAAAAGTGACAAAAATAAGGTATGTATAAGTGAAATGTGTGTCTGTTTGGACATAAAAGCTGTAAATGACCACCGGCATGTCACACACTGAAGGCAGGGAATGTCAATTGACAGACAAGGACACAAAGAAACAATGCCAGTGCGACAAACAACGCATGCTCTGGATCTCTCACGCAAGCTTTGTGGGGATTTGCAGACAGGCTGTCAGCTCAGAGAAACACACAGTCCAATGAACATGCTTCCCATTTCTGGAAACTCTTCAGCATGGCAAAGACGTGTGCGATTTATGAAGCACACTTCGGGAAAGAGTGACGGTGAACAACAGGTGCTGCTCGTGCGTTTGTGCACGATGACTTGTACAAGAGCCCACACAGCTGCTATCATTAAACATGGCTAATATTAGATCCAGCACTTGAAATAGTAACCGCTCGCCTCTTTTCTTTTATCTCGCTGCATATTGCTCTCTTTCATCTGCACAGCTGGGTCCGAGAGCCGGAGAGCAGCACGAATTTAAAACTACTTTTTAGTTTGATTATTTAACGGCGCTGAGTTTTACTACGAGTTTCTGGGCTCCTCACCAAAGGTTCCCCACCCACCCCGACTATAACACAACCCTTCGTCCGCCTGTAATAGGAAGGTTCCCTTATCCTCAATCTAAATAGAACCTTTATAGATTCAGGCAGCCCTTTCCACTGGATGCCCAGTTTCCATTTAACCTCACTGCACGTGAGCTTTATATGTAGAGGCAGGAAGCTCAGGCTTGAACTGTCTGTTGTATTTTCTTGTATTTTGTTATTTGAACCCTTCTGAAATTTTTAGGACTTTCGACATAAAATCAAAAACATTAGAAAGCCATGAAAAACAGTCTGGGTCATGTGCACATCCGGCATACCATGCATAACGTCTAACAATACCTTGAATGGCACTTGACTCCTACAATCCCTACCATACCTCTGATGGTGCTACTTCTAACCCCATGCATATGCTGAAAGCATGTGCATTCCCTACACACACAAAACGAAAAACGAAAAATAAAAGGGAGACATCTACAGGGGGCGGCACGGTGGCTTAGTGGTTAGCACGTTCGCCTCTCAGCGCTAGGGATTCCCGGTTCGAATCCCCATCAGGGTGGAGTTTCCATGTTCTCCCCGTGTCCGCATGGGTTTCCTCCGGGTTCTCCGGTTGCCTCCCATAGTCCAAAAACATGGATCAGGTCAATTAAGTTCTCCAAATTGCCCCATATAGAGTGTGTATGTGTGTGTGTCTGTGTGTGTGCCCAGTGATAGATTGGCGCCCTGTCCTGGGTGTCTGCCCAGCGCTTGAAACGTTGTCCCCTGGATGGGCATGGGGAACCCCCCGCGACCCTGATATAGGATGAAGTGGAAGATAATGGATGGATGGATGGATGGACATCTACAGGCCCCGTCCTTGAGTAGCTGCACCAACTGTGGTAAAACACTAGGGGTAGCCTCTATTTACCCTAGCTGCTCAGAGTGAGCACCTAAGGGGGCTTTCGCTCAGCAACAGTGGTGAGACGTCATTCATGGCTAAATCAAATCGAGGGTGTTTCTGTGCCAAATAATCGCAGAACAGCACAGCACTATCGATCTTCACGGCCAGAAAAAAACCCTCTAGCCAGCGATGGGTGTGTTACACAATTGCCCATACAGGGCAGATAGTTCCAGTTTGTTCATGAACACTTTCATAATAGTTAAAATCCTCTCAAAATGCACACAAGAAATTCCCAGGATTCACTGCTGATCCTTTACAACCCCTCCAGCATGGAAAAGTTAATATCACCCAGAATGAAGCAGATCTTCAGCCAAGCACATCTAATCAAGCTTAAAGTTTTTTTTTTTTGTTCAGATAGAACACTGCTGTATTTTACTTTTAGGCTTCGGGAAACACTGGAGTCCAATAATCTATTTACCAGGAACTCATAGGAGCTTAATGATTATTGCCAATGTGGTGCTAACAAAAGTGTGCTGCTCCTAAAAGTGGATGTGTTTATGCATCTGTAAGTCCAGAGCTGCTGCTGCATGGAAATGTTTTTACTCAACAGTGACCAAACTTATTTGGACCGACTTTAAAGGGTCTGTTTATGGTTCGTTAAGCTGTCTGCTGGGTTTGGAGACTGCAGATTCATCCCGTATCGCTGTGGCCTCTGATCTCGATTCATTTGTTATCAAGCAATCGAAACGACTTCAGTCAGTGATATATGCGGCTCAGAACCAAAAAAGGAGAAGATCAGGGTGTTGCGGGCATTTGTATGATCTGGCAGCAAACGAATGTCATGTCCAGTGAAAGTAAATCAGTCCAACACAACCGGGTCTTATTGCAATATTATATAAGACTGTCCCGACTTTGTATGTGAGGACATTTGTTTGGGACTGTTTGCTAAGTAAAGTTCTGAAGAAATCGGTTCGACAGTGAACAGCTTACAAGCATTTTCACAAATCAACATCTTGGTGGGGTGGCACGATGGCTTAATGGTTAGCACGTTGGCCTCTCGGTGATAGGGATTCCTGATTCGAATCCCCATCTGGGTCTAGTTCTCCCCGTGTCCGCGTGGGTTTCCTCCGGGTTAACCGGTTTCCTCCCACAGTCCAAAATCAAGTGAATTGAGTTCCTCAAATTGCCCCATATAGAGTGTGTCTGTTTGACTAGTGATGGATTGGGTGTATCTGCCCAGAGCCTGAAACGTTCTCCCTTGTATGGGCATGGGGAACCCCCCCGCGACCCTAATATAGGATAAAGCGAAAGATAATGGATGAATGAATGAACATCTTGGTGTTACTGTGACTCTGAAGCTCTCTGCAAGTCAACTAGTCTGTGTGAACCATCCATCCACATGCCACCATATCAGTTTTTGGAGCCACCTCTGCACTGCAGCCTTCAGACTCCCATTCACAAAGCACTGTCTATACAACACCACCACGATTACAGAGGGGGGTATGGGCTACAGCTAAACAGGAACAAACAGTGTCAGCATTATAATCTGCTAAGTGTGGCAGTCAAAAACGAAATAAGTTACATGCCAAACTTAAAAAATATATATATCACGTTTATTTTTGGCATTAAGCCTCTTGCTTGTTCTTTAATAATATTTTGACAGGGGCAAAGGGGAACAAATGATGCTGGTTAGAGGGTAAGACAAAAGGAGATGGATGGTAATTAGAATTAATTGCTTTAAATGCATTAAAAAAAAAAACACATTTCTGTGCTGTCCCCTGGTCCTTATTGTGATTGTGTCATAGTGCTTGTGTCATAATGCATAGGTTTAATTATTTATGTAGTATGTGTGTATGGAAACAAGCCATTCATTAGTAAGCAAAAAATGTGATTAACATCATGACTTATTACATCATTACACATATAAGGACACATAACACTGCTGGATCACTCAACACTACACACCTCTTAAAAAAACAGTCTTATACCGTTAACACAAAAGCAACAGCGAACACGTCTCACGTGGTGCAACAAATCAATTTATTAACTTATGTGTGAGTTTTCAGCCGCATTCCATTCCTATTAAGTCCAACTTTGTTACACACACCATGTCACAATGCTGTCACAATGCTGTTACCAGATCCCATTGAAGTGCTGTGTGTGTGTGAAAACTGAATCCTCTTTGTTGCTCTAAATGAGCGAATATCCCCGTATGTGATACCCTGGCGCCTGCACGAAATAAAACCTAACCCCAAAACCGCCTCCACAATTAAACGGCTTATTGGAGGCAAACTGCATGGTGTAAACAAGTACGTGTAATTAGGAGGTGACTGCTAATCTAAGTCGAAAATTCCCCAGAAGGAGTAAAGTGGCAAACTGAGACCATGTGTGCAAGCGAGTCTGCAGAACCTGCTTTTACCTTGAACTCGCGCTGTGTTCTTTAATAAAATGTCTACTTCATTGCTTTTAGTGGTTTAGTCATCTTTAAAGCTAAACAGCATGATGCTGAGTTAATGGTTTTATAGTAAAGCCAACAAACAGCTGACAGTCCCACTTGTGATGAACCCCCCACCATGTCTAAATTAAACTCTCCCTTTCTCCCGGTTAATTAGTTAAAACAGTTAATAAACCTGCATCCCAACACAACCACGTCCAACGCGGCGTGACTCATTTATGGAATTCTATTGGCCACTAAACTTAAAAGCATAATAAAAGAAAATTTCATTGAGAAGCCATCTCGCTTTAGTAGGGCAGGATCAGCCAATCAATGTTCCATTCAGCGCTATGCGCTCTGTTCTAGAACGACATGCACTTTGTGGTGGTGACGCAACAGTTACTAGAACTATCTTTTGATTTTAACTGTTACAGTTAGGAGGCGCCACAGAGGAAATGGCACTGGCAATCAAACCCAGTGGATGCACTAACCCCCTGTGCCACCATGCTCCCCTTAGAACAGATTGTAGAACTGCCCAATATGATAATCAATCATATTGTGTGTGTATGTGTTTGCGCAGGTATATATAACAGTGTGGCCTATTAACATACTCTCAGATGTGGGGGAGGACCTTAACTGGTCCTCACAAGAAACTTTGATCTTTCCATCCATTATCTTCCACTTAATCCTAACTAGCAGGTTCCCCTTGCCCATCCAGGGGAGAATGTTTCAGGCACTGGACAGATACACCCAGACAGGGCGCCAATCTATTGCTGGACACACACACACACACACACAATATACTTGGGTCCTCAGTGCTGAGAGGTGAACATGTGAAACACTAAGCCAGCGTGCCGTCTATCAATAATATTTATTCTGTTTAAAATTAAATCATGTTGTATGGTTAAGGTCTATGTAAAATAGATAAAAAGTTTATGTAAAGTCCCTACATGTGTGTGTGTGTGTGTGTGTGGTGTGAGTGCTCATGCATGTGTGTGAATTAGCTCACAGCCTGTTGTCCTGGATGTAAATTCTAGCTGTGTTTCAGTCTGATGGTATAAAACACTGTAGCCTGCAGCATGTTTTCTTACTTCACCCCCCCCACCTCGTTTTATTCTTATTAAAGTTCTGTTTTTCTTTCTTTTCCTAGCGTCCCGCTTTTTTCCCTCTGTGCACAAAACCTCTGCCGTTCCGCTGGCTGAACCTGCTTGGCTCACTCTGCTTGTGAACACACGAGAGAGATTATTTATCTTTGGTTCTATTTGAATCTTGATTCTGTTTTAGTTGTGCGGACGTGTTCTAGAATCACTACTACGAATAAAAAACGTCTGGGTGGTTTTATAAAAGCGCAACAAATAACTATTATTATTAAAACACACTTCTATTTTTGGCATTCAGCTCATAAAAATTTTTAGGACTTATTGACTATATTAACTCTTAAAGATACTTGTCCAAAGCACAGTGGACCTACTCTACACCGTTTAGTAAAAGGGTTCCTCTCCTGACAGTCGGGTATAAATCATACAGTAACCTTTATACACTTTGGCTATGAAATACCAATAAATCATCCAGAAGAGTCTTGCTTGAGGGACATCCGCAGATTATAACATGTTGGTCTAAAACTTTTTCCAGACTCTTTTCATGTGGTTCTGCAATGTTAAAATACGGCTTTTGTTCTTTTGGCAGATCTTCTCATTAACTACACAAATCTTCAGCCACTAAAAGCGGGGTTTCTGCCCGCGCTCACACACCTTCTAGTTGTTGAGACAAGTCACAGATTTGAGATATAAGCGGGGGTTAAGTGCAATTGGTCAGTATTGAGCCAAGTGTTGGATTTGTTATGTTCCTGGTTTTCGAAAGCTTAACCCTTTGCCACGGGGCATGGCATGCTGGTAAATGTGGGCGTGGCTGACCCAACACAAGACAGATAATAGTAGTTATAAATAATAGTTCATTAGAATAAATGTAATAAAATAGATATAAAATACCTCAGGGCCCATGCACATCCCAAATACTATGCAGGAGCATGTGACCTCTGCTACTCCGTGCTATCTATCTATATCCATTCATTCATTCATTATTTTCCGCTTTATGGTCGCGGGGGGTGGGGGTGGAGGGGGTCCCCATGCCCATCCAGGGGAGAACGTTTCGGGCGTTGGGCAGATAACCACAGGACAGGGCGCCAATCTATCGCTGGGCTATCTATCTATCTATCTATATATCTATATATATATATTTATATATATATAAGGCGGCACGGTGGCTTAGTGGTTAGCACGTTCACCTCTCAGTGCTAGGGATTCCTGGTTTCCATGTTCTCCCCGTGTCTGCGTGGGTTTCCTCTGGGCTTTCCGGTTTCCTCCCACAGTCCAAAAACATGGATCAAGTCAATTGAATTCTCAAAATTGCCCCATATAGAGTGTGTCTGTGTGAGTGAGTGTGTGCCCAGCCATGGATTGGCGTCCTGTCCTGGGTCTATCTGCCCGCCCTGTCCTGGGTCTATCTGCCCAGCACCCGAGACGTTCTCCCCTGGATGGGCATGGGGAACCCCACCGCGACCCTAATAGAGGATAAAGCGGGAGACAATGAATGAATGAATATATATATATAAAGGGTGCATACCAATCTGGTCCTGATGCTGCTGCACTGACCATGTAGATCTGTCCTGGTTGCATCCACAGGTGGGACAAACTGAAACTGAAACTGAAGAAGCATCTAAGATTAATTTTCATGGCAAGACGCAGCACTCCACTGTCCCGATAATCTTGACTAGAGCAAAAACCCTCCATTCCTGGACGTCATGTGACACTCTTTTGGTACATCCACACTAATGGCCATGTATTTTAACAGGGATAACTTCTGTGACTTTAAAGTGGACACGCCTCATTAGGAGAACATGAAAAACTCCAGACAGATACTTGCAAAGGAAGCACATGATTTGTGACTTTAAGGCTTGATTTGTAACAAGCCTTTAAAGTCTCAGTGTAATTCTTCATTTTACTACAATCTATGTTTATAAATATCATGGGGAGCCACGATGCAGCTGCTTTTAGCTTCTGGCTAATTTTAACCACTACATAGTTGACAGTGCAACGAATAAAGCTCCCAGGATATGTACTAACGGTAGTAACATGATATAAACACTTTTAATTATAGCCGTATTATGGTGCAAGTTTATGTACCAGCCAGTTATGGTTCAATCAAGGGTGGACTGTCATATACATACCCCCCTGAGGTTTGCTTTCTGTTTCTCAACACCACATTAAACACACATACACATCATCTCGAGCTGTGTCTGTCGTCATGCAGAGTTAAACTCACCCACAGAGACGGAGCAGAAAGGAGTCAGAGAGAAGGAAAAACATCAGGAGAAACAAAACAGACGCCAGGAGGCCAAAAGTAAAAGCTAGAGCCAGGCCTCGTTTATAGAAGAGGAAAGTCAATTAAAAGTGTATGTGGGGGGGTACAACAAGACCAAAAGCTGTCGATCAAACAGTCACTTAGCTTCCTGTTTATTATTAATCCACTCCTGATCATGTTTCGTACAAAATCAGCGGATTTGAAGCATCAGTGAGTCTAAAGGCAACTGCAAGCAAAGGGCCCCATGGAACTAAAGCAACCCAGCAATCAGCCTCATTCCTGAAATAGATCCCCAAATAGCAACTGCAGTAAAACTGTGCAGAACGTATAGAGATGAAACATAAGATTCTCCCAAACACACTAAACAATCTTTATAAAATTACAATATGTCGCTTCTGATAACAATGTACCATTTTCCAAAGGTTCCTAAAGAACACAGCTCACAGAATAGTTCCAGGTCCAGTTTTATGTGTTTAGATTTAATTCTGGGACTCGTGAAGTGAAGATGAGATGAGAAACAATTAGGGTAAAGGTCTAACAGACCAAGTGAAGATTCAACTAAACTAGACTAAGAATGTGCTACAGAATTATAACGAGAACACTGAGAGTAACATAATGATGAAGGATGATGGTTAATAAATTGTTTTTGATTGTATGGATTCAGAACGATGCTTTTGATGTGGGTTATGACTCTTGTAAATTGTGAAATGAGATATTCGGGTCCCGCAATCCTCTTACACTAACGTGCTGGAGGAGCAGCGAGTCTCTCACAGCGAGCGGTTAGTGCTGGAATGCCAAACCACAGCAGACTCATTGTTCATTAGCCGTGACTGTTCAGGTGGTTAGGTAAAGACGACATGGAGTGTGTGTGGGTGTGTGATGTTTGGAACAGATCTCATCCCCTGTCATCTCATACACACACACACACACACATTTACGTGGTCACATGCTCTGATAGTTCCATAGCAAGAGTCCAGCAAGAACCTTTTATATACAGAACCTTTTATATACAGTTTTATATACAGTAAGTTTGGACATGCCCCCTTTATTTCTCATTGTGTATTTCCTCCACTTACCATATAGATGGACTTTGTAGTTTTATAATTACTGACTGTAGTCCATCTGTGTTCTTTGTTGTTGTTAGTCCCCTGCTGGTTCTCTGTTGGTCAGGACCATCACAGAACAGGTATCATTTGGGTGGTGGATTGTTTATTGTCAGTTCAGCAGTGATGGTGATGCAGTGAGGGGGTTTTAGCGTAGTTTTATTTCTCCGCCTCAGTGACACTGCTGGAATAGGAACAATGCTCCAACCAAATAATCCTTGCTCTGTACTATTGGTATGCTGCAGAACACAGACAGGTGGACTATAGTCTGGAATTGTAGAACTACAAAGTCCATCTTTACAGGAAGTGGAACTAAGAACATGGACAATAAGTGAAGCAAAAATAAAGCATTTCCAAACTTTTGATTGCTGCTGTAGTGCAGCAGAGGTTATATGAACATGACATGCTTGTTTTGGGGCGGCACGGTGGCTTAGTGGTTAGCACGTTCGCCTATCAGCACTACGGATTCCTGGTTCGAATCTCCATCTGGGTGGAGTTTCCATGTTCTCCCCGTGTCCGCGTGGGTTTTCTCTGGGTTCTCCGGTTTCCTCCCACAGTCGAAAAACATGGATCGTGTCAATTGAGTTCTTCAAATTGCCCCATGTAGAGTGTGTATGTGTGTCTGTGTGAGTGAGTGTGTGCCCAGCGATAGATTGGCGCCCTGTCCTGGGTGTATCTGCCCAGCGCTCGAAACGTTCTCCCCTGGATGGGCATGGGGAACACCCCCGTGACCCTAATAGAGGATAAAGCGGATGATAATGGATGGATGGATGGACATGCTTGTTTTACTGATGGAGCTCTGCTTTATGGTTGAAGCAGTGCTTACTGGCTATAGTCCAGTATGTACTGTGTAGTAAGCAAGTTCGGACTGTGTAGTATGTACTGTGTAGTAAGCAAGCTCTCTCTCTAACCCACTTTTAATCATCATCTCTGTCTGTAATTTCCTCTAAATCTCATTTTCTCAAATCCCTTGCTGTCACTTTCACTTAATTCTTAAATTTCATTCTCAATCTCACCATCTTTCACATTCTTTCGGTCAGTGTTCATGTCTGCTTCTCATTTCCTCGCACCCTTTCGTCTGCAATTGTCTTCTTGTGGCTTTGTCCCCCTCAAAATCTCTGTCTCTCTTTATCTGTCTGTCATACATCCTCACTCTCTGTATTCCTGTCACTAAAGCACATCCACAAATAATACACACACAGGAAGAATGACATTATCACGAACACAATGCGATGTCTCTCTGTCACACACGGTATTGTATTTCTATCTTCTATCCAAATTATTTTACTCTCAGTATTTTTCAGATCTCAATACAAAGATCAGAACCTGGTGTGATTAGTGAAGCTGAGGTTGCACTTACGTGTACATGTGGAAGTGTTGCACTCTGTCTCTCCCCCTCACTTCTTTCTGTCTTCACCGCCTCCATCACCTTTTCACTGCTCACTCCCCTGATGAACTTACCCCTGCATGTGTAAGTGGGTGCAACCACACGCACAAAACCTCCACACGGTCTGAGAGCCGAGGATAGATGGGTTGAATGAGGGAGGAGAGGGGTGGCCCTTTAAGAAGGTGAACTCCTCCACACGGTGCTCCCTGAGCCGTGTTTCCCCGAGCCGCGGCTTTCTTTAAATCATTGCAACTCTTCTACCTTTTCATTTTATTTCTCGCTTTTTCCGTCCGCTGCTTTTCTGAGGGTTTTTTTGTGGGCTCTGTTCAGAATGAGAGATCGAGCAGGACTGACCACTTTAGGGTGCGCAACACACACGCACACACACACACACACACACATGCGTGTTGCAGCCAACCAGAGCAGAGGCAGAGAGGCACAGCAAGGCGGGAGAAAGGGGGTGTGGAGTTGAAGCCTGTGTGTGTGTGTGTGTGTGTGTGTGTGTGTATATGTGCGTTTGAGTATGTAAGTGTGGGATAGTAAAACCATAGATTGAAACAGGAAATGATATAAGAAATTCATTTGGCTCATACTTCAGCCCAAACATCTTACATGCAGCTTTTCTTTGGTCATAATTTGCTGTATTCTGTTTCTATCATGTTGCAGGTTTATAACACAATTTGCTCAGATTTTCCAAAACTCAATTGAAACTCAATTGGTGGTGTACAAGCCTGTTAGAGCTCTAATAGCTAACGTATTATATGATGCCAATCTGCTGCCCAGAGGGCATGACACAGTGGCTGGTGAACCAGATTCGAATCCCAATCTAAGAGGAGTTTCCATGTTCTCCTCATGTCTGTGTGAGTTTCTACGGGTTCTCTGGTTTCCTCCCACAGTCCAAAACATGGATTCAAGGCTCTAAGTTGCACTCTTTATAATGTAAGTGTATCTGGTATCTGTGGGGGAGTGTGTGCCCAGCGGAGGATTGGCAACCTGTCCTATGTTCCCAGTGCCTGAAATGGTGTCCCCTGGATGGGTGACAAATACATGGATTCAAGGTGAACGGGATGATCTAAATTGCCCCATATAGTAGTTGTAAGTGAATTAGTGTGCCCAGCAATAGATTGGAGCCCTATCCTGGGTGTATATGCCCAGCGCCCGAAATATTCTCCCCTGAATGGAAAAGCTGGAACAGCATCCAACCATGACATCATTAAAGGATGTGGCTTTTTTTTTTTTTTTTTTAAGGCCGATAATGTAAACATAGGTTTGGAGGTTCTGCTTGGTGACTTTGCTTTCAGGAGAAAGTAGAACGCAGCATAATAAACTGCATGTCTGTGATTCATTCCACAGTATCTATGTCAGCACAACGATGATTACAAAACAAATATCTTACAGTGTTTGTTCTGCCTTCAAAGACCCATGCAAAGTTGGAGTCGCTTGATTTACCTCGGCGACACTGATGATGGTGGGACTCGTTTAAATCATACCAACGATTCAAGATCCCTAAAGGACTCGTGAGTTAAGTTGAAGGGAACAGGGTGTAGACGGGGTACTCCCTTTTACACTTGTACTTTCAATGTTCCACCTTTGATCTGATCACTCATTAGATTGGATCTGCCCCTCCCTCTTGCACACCGAGCTTCTGATTGGCTAACATTCTGGCTTGCTTGTTTTTCATTGGCTCACAAGTCGTACACTGGCATTCCAGTGATCCATTACATAAGTGCTGGCAGCTTGGATGGATTGTAGGATCGGATTGTGATTTCGGAGGCTGAAGTGTGTCTGTGTATTCGTGTATTGTGTGATGTCAGTGGGGTGGGGTGGGGGAGGGGGGTGATTAATACACATATAAAACACACCAGCATGTATCTTGCCCACAGCAAAAAGACCAAGGGTCTCCGCAACTTCCCAATCACTTCTACTGCCTTATAAGGACAATGGCATGCAGCTCAAGTACCCACCCCCCCCTTTACCTCTCTCTCTCTTTATGTGCGACTAGTTCCCTCTCTCTGTCTCTCTTCTGGAGGTGAGGTAGTATGTTTGGACAGAGGGTCACATGACTATGGTTTCCCTCTACTTTTTTTTTTTTCGGTTGTGTGGTTTGGATTACATTTGGGTTGACTGCCCCCCCCTTCCCCCCACATCGCGTGCCTGTAATGTTACATCTTGCTTTGTAGCATATTATGTACTTATGCACACACACACACACACACACATGGTCTGAGGAGGTCATTTTACCCCAAGAAGCAATTATGTCTAATACAACCAATTAAATAAGTAACCTCAAATGTGTTAAACCACAAAAACAAACACAAACAGGAAGGAAACGTGGAGATAAGACAGGGTTAATGGATGTCCCGGTCAGGCCTAAGTGACATTTCAGTTCAGGGGATCTTAAGCATGACCACACACACACACACACACACACACGGATACCCATGCATACAGAGAGGATTTATACAAACTAATAAGCTTCCATTTTAAAACTAGAATTTTTTCTTACTTTTTTCTTGACTGGACCTGTGATGACATTTCTGTACACAGTGTAAACATTAATTTGTGTGTTTATTGGCCGCTTTTTGGTGGTTGGTTTTTGGACTTTATTGACCTAACTGAGATAAAATCGAATAAAAAACACTAAACA
>JAFMOD010000205.1:2916479-2928979 GCA_019802435.1 Corydoras maculifer
GCACTTTTCAGTTTTTTATTTGTAAAAAAATTGTTGATTCATGTATAACTTTCATTCCACTTCACAATTGTATACCACTTTGTGTTGGTCTTTCACATTAAATTCCAGTGAAATATATTTATGTTTGTGGTTGTAATGTGACAAAATATGGAAAAGTTCAAGGGGTATGAATACTTTTGCAACCCACTGTATAGAGAGAGAGAGAGAGAGAGAGAGAGAGGGAGGGAGAGAGAGATAGATAGAGATAAACAATAATAATAAAATTATGTAACACATGGCAAAAGCTTACCCATAAATGGTGCCATCCGGTGGTGGGAAGGGCATTCTAAGGTTCCTTCCTCAGTGCGTCCGAACATTGCGGAGTACATGGCGATTTGCATTCCCGTCTTACAGCTGAGTCTGAGTCTCTCACCTTCACACACCACCTTACTTTTATATTCATCTACGAAAGAACGAAACAATAAAAGAAAAAAGCGTGAGAATTTCACCTAATGATGAAAAAATGTCAAAATGTAATACGTTAGGATAAAAAATGGACTCGTACTAGGTCTGCATTTGTACTGCAGAGTGAGGGATTTGCTGAGGGACGGGCAAGGATCCATCCCAAACAGGCGGCTGTTTACCAGCAGCTCACAGCTCCTTCTGTTCTCACATTCGTCTGCCATCTTCTACAGAAAGAGAAAACACGAGAGAGCGAGCGAGCGAGGGAGAGAGAGAGAGAGAGAGAGAGCGAGACAGACAAAGAGAGAGAATTGAAAATAGAAGGCCAGAAATGTAAAACCACATCAAACAGTGTGTGTGTGTGTGTGTGTGTGTGTGTGTGTGTGTGTTTGCCTGAAGGGTTGAGAATTTGGTAAAGGCGAACCAAACACTCTGGAATGTGCTCACCTGGATCAAAACACACCGTCACACCGCAGAGAGCACACACACACACACACACACACACACACACACACACACTACTCACCCCCACACACACGTTTAACAGAGGACTATTCAAATATGCGGTCAGGATGAGGATGATCATTTATCTAAGCGTTTGGACAGAGTGTGGACAGCACGTGTATAGACATCACTTAGACATTTAAGCACGATGCCGTAGAACCGCAGTTCACCACAGAAACATGGCTCCGTTAGTCATAATTAAACACTAACGCATTACAAAAACACAGAGAATGAGGAGGTAGATCTGTAAAAGTAAACCCTGAGGGATGAACACTGCATCCCAGTTAGAAGGAAGTTGTAAATTTTATTTGTGAAGGATTGGCTGATTAAGGTTGGAATACCATCCATCCATTATCTTCCGCTTTATCCTATATCAGGGTCGGGGGATGCCCATCCAGGGGAGAATGTTTCGGGTTCTGGGCAGATACACCCAGGGCAGGATGCCAATCTATCGCTGGGCACATACTCACTCACACAGACACACTCTATATGGGGCAATTTGGAGAATTCAATTGACTTGATCCATGTTTTTGGACTGTGGGAGGAAACTGGAGAACCCGGAGGAAACCCACGCGGACACGGGGAGAACATGGAAACTCATCCCAGATGGGGATTCGAACCGGGAATCCCTAGTGCTGAGAGGCGAACATGCCAACCACTAAGCCACCGTGCCGCCCAAGGTTGGAATACATTAAAAATAAAATTATTGCGTTTAGCAAATATTATTTTAAAATACTAGAAAACGATGGCCAGCACGGAGGCTTAGAGGTTGTCGCCCCTCAGTGCTGGGAATCTAGGTTCGAATCCTTATCTGAGTCAAGTTATCATGTCTGCGTCTGTGTGGGTTTTCTCCAGGTTCTCTGATTTCCTTTCACAGTCCAAAAACATGGATTCAAGGTGAATCAGATGCTCTAAATTTCCCCTATCTAAATATTTCTTCCATATAGTGTGTTATGCAGTTTCCCAAAGTCCAAAAACATGGATCTAAGGTAAATTAGATGCGCCCAATTGCCCCTATCCAAATTGGCTTGACCATAGTTCCTCATGTGGGCCCTTAAACAAGGCCCCTTAGCCCTTACTCCTCCGTGTCCTTGCTGATCCAGCTGATTGACAGAGAGCATGCATCTCTAGTGAAAATTATATAAACGGAAAATGAAACAGAAACAGACGTGAGTGGGATTAACTATGCCATGATGCCTCCCATGGATGACATGACGAGACACAATGAGTATGAGATTTATTGAGCAGAGGAACGAGTTTTATTAACAGACAGTATTACATCAGGCCGCATGCCGTCTGAACTTTGGCCGTCTGGAATGGCATGCAGTGTGGAGCAGTCAGTAACGCCGCAAGCATGCCACCTTGCACAAGTGCAATGACCCAGTGCTGAGCACTCAATGACGTCAGCTAAATAGCTTTCTGCCAAATCAGTGAACAAGCCGTATCAGTAAAATATATTTGAAAATGTATAAATGATGTACTATAATATAATTACAGAAAAGCAGTTTCTCACAGTGAGAAAATGGACATGACGCACAAAGTTAACCCTTAAAACAGCAGTGTCACCGCATCTACTGCCTGCACTACAGAACTCATTGTCTTAATAAATAAGTTTATGAATATAAAAACTGGGATGACACGGTGGCTTAGTGGTTAGTGTTCTCCTCTCAGCGCTAGGGATTTCCGGTTTGAATCCCAATCTGGGTGGAATTCCCATGTTCTCCCCGTGTCCGCGTGGGTTTCCTCCGGGTTCTCCGGTTTCCTCCCACAGTCCAAAAACATGGATCAAGATTTGAATTCTCCAAATTGCCCCATATAGAGTGCGTTTTTGTGAGTGAGTATGTGCTCAGTGATAGATTGCCGTACTGTCCTGGGTGTATCTGCCCAGCGCCCGAAACGTTCTCCCCTGAATGGGCATGGGGAACCCCCCCCACCCCCCGCAACCCTAATAGAGGATAAAGTGGAAGATAATAGATGGATGGATCTAAAAACTGCACCAGTAAAATATTCATTACCTGCAGCGCTGTCGTTACATGACAGGACGCAGCGTCACTCAGTGGGCGTGGCCCAAGACGGCTGTAGTGTGATGGGCAGTGCAGGGATTGGGTGGAGTCTTTCCAGCCGTAGAAAGCCGACTGGATGGCGATGGTGGTCCTGGGCGGACAGCGAACTGTCAGAAAGCTGCCGTCACACACTTCGTCTGTGTAGTTACGCAACACGCGTGAAAGGTAACCTACAGAATAACAGAATAAAGACCAGTTACTGTGCCGTCCTGGGATGGAGACCAGGTTTAGAACATCTCTTTAAATTAAGTTTACAGGTCTTTTTACAAAGTCACAGAATATTCATGAAAAACACAGGAGCCGTTAAAAATAGTACTTGTTTGTGTCTGATGCTCAGCGTTTCCTTGCTTGCGTATGAACGGTTTAATATGATGTTTTGCATTCAGCTGGTGGCAGGAAGTGGTAAAGGACAAAGCGATGGGCGTGTTCATCCTATAAATCATTCTACATGACGCTTATTTTTAATGTCATCCATCCTCAACATTCACCCACACATGCTGGCTGATTGTTCCACACGCCATGCAGCCAGCCTGTTCTGGCTTGTCATCTGTGTGTGTGTGTGTGTGTGTGTGTGTGTGTGTGTGTGTGTTGTTCCCCTAAGAAGTGGTCTGACACTCCTAAAACAATCTGCATACCACCACCTTACACATTTCGAACACATTCAGCATAAATGAAGTTTATATGCGTAATACTGCCACCATTACATGTACATATTCCCAACTGAGTTTTAGCACTAAGTGTGAACTTCCTTCTGGATGACTACCTTTCATGGTAGACAATGGACAAGTCCAAACAGGGAACATAGACTGTGTGAGAAGACAACAGGGCAAAAAACAATGCTTGTCTCTGTCTATTTAAAATTGTAAATAATATATAAATAAATTCGCGGGCACAATGGCTTAGTGGTTAGCACGTCCGCCTCTCTGGGGGCACCCGATCTGGGTGGAGTTTCCATTTTCTCCATGTCCAAAGACATGAATTCCATTTTCTCCAAGTCCAAAGACATGAATTCAAGGTGAATTCAAGGTCTGCTTTAAATTGCCCCATCTAAATTGTCTCTATATAGTGAGTGTGTGTGTGCCTGTATGCCCAGCAATGGATTGGTGCCCTGTCCTGTGTGCCCAGCGTTAGGTGGCACTGTATGCTAAAAATCTAATATTGAAAATGCCGCCTCCTGAAAATACTAATAAAATAAACTGAACCCAAATTGCTTGTTTTGTTTACATCTGCTGTAAAAAAAAGATCTATTCATCAGAATCTTAGGATTTGCTCTCTAAATGGTGTTACATTCAGGTAGAAAGGGCCCCGTCCTCTGATCAGATGACATGTCATGTGATATGAGACTAAAAGGATCGAAGGCAGTGCTCCCCATCAATTACACACAGCTTTATATCCAAACATACACACAGTCACACCCAGAGCTCAAACATGAACTCCCCATTACCCACAAACACCATGGAGAACATTTTAATATGATAACATTAAATTGATTTTCCATGAGTTTCCTTAAAATTAGCTAAATCTACATCATCTTAATGATATGGCAGGTACCGTGTCAAGAACATGACAGGACAGGAAAGTTAAACTGGCAACCGAAAATCGTTCTTCCCCGGGAGATCGGCTACGCGGGAGGGAATGCGTACGCTGCTTGCGCCTTGTGAGCATTTCCCGGGAATCGGCTACGCGGGGAAAAATGCGTACACCGGTCCGTTGGACAAATCGCTCCCACGGATAAAAGCCTGCACGGGAATACTGCGCAGCGCCGCACCGTGGTTGATAAAAACCAAAAGCGTTTATTTAACGGACTAAATAAAAAAGATATTACTGATGTTTTTGCATTTACAATAATGAATTTTATTCTGGAAACATATTTAGTAATAAATGCCAGCGACACATTAAAAAAAAAAGTTGGGGCAGAGGCAATTTAGAACTGAAAGGGTTCTGAAAAGTTCCGCAATTAACAGTTTACAGTTAACAGGTGTCAGCACAATGGGAACATCTACAGGCTTATTCTTTGCCAGCAGGATGGTTCTAAAAAAAATTAAAATGCATTTGTCTATCACTATTGGCAAATTTCATCCATTATCTTCCTATATTAGGGTCGCGGGGGGGGGTTCCTAATGCCCATCCAGGGAAGAATGTTTTGGGCGCTGGGCAGAGAAACCCAGGACAGGGTGCCAATCTACCGCTGGGCACACACTTACTCACACAGACACTCTATATGGGGAAATTTAAAGAATTCAATTGCCTTATCCATGTTTTTGGACTGTGGGAGGAAACTGGAAAACCCGCAGGAAACCCACGCGGACACAGGGAGAACATGGAAACTCCACCCACAATAGGAAACGAACCGGGAATCCCTAGCGCTATTGCCGCCCTATTGGTAAACTTACAGAGATATTTTTTTTGAAAAATATATATTTTTTCTTTTTGTGTATCTGCAATGAGGAATTTCCCTCCACTGGGGATTCCCTGAATTTAAAAGATGCTGCACTGTGATTGGGTTAGGCTGCTCTGGAGTAAATTCTTCACACACACACATTCATACAGAGTGTAGATGAAATGTGGAGACAGTGACACCTCATCGGCAGCTCATCTTTCACAGACAGAATCGATTTGGCGGTGTCTAATGTATGCAAGCTGTTACACTTGCTGAGATACCGACATGTCAAAGAGCAGGAATGCTTCACACGCTCATAACTCATCCTGCTGTGTGATATCAAATCCCACTGAGCTGAAACCCAGCTAGCCAGTGCACAGTGAGTGCGGGGTCATTTGTTTGTCTTATTTCTATAATGACTTTAATATTTGTGTTCTTGATCGTGTTCCCATCATCAGCATTTTTTATTTTATACTAAATCTCTTTTTAAGTAAATCTATTATGATTCAGCCAATCTGTGAACACAGTCATGGCCAAAAACATCGGCACCTTAAAATTCACCATTTCTTCCAAAATATCGTTGCAGTTATAAATACTATTAATTTCTTTTATTTGCATTGAAAAGAACACTAAGATGCAAAAAGGAAAAGTCATGGGGGGGGGGGGCATGGAGGATTGGTCCTATTCAGGCGCTGGGCAGATACCTCCAGGACAGGGCACCAATCCACACATACTATATAGAGGCAATTTAGAGCAGCCTATTCACCTTAAATCCACATTTTTGGACTGTGGGAGGAAACCTTACTTACCTAAACCTAAACTTATCGAAAGCCTTTATCTCTACTGGTGCCACTAACAATGCCAGGCGCTCAACAGGCACAACTGGCCACATCTGATGGATGGGAAGCCAGATCTGAGATTAATTCCTGAAGTTTCCAGCACTGAGGTGAGCGCCACTCTGTCAGTTCTGCAGCTCCTGTCTAACCCTGGGTCAGCAAAATAATTGGGGTCAGCGCTAATTGTGTAATGGAGGAAGCACGTGCCAACTGTATCCGTCCTTGGAAAATAGTGAAAGTGCTGACACATGCAAACTTTATGTGACTGACTTAAAGGAACACAGCAGGAACCAAAAAAGCAACCAGTAAGTTTTAATTAGCTTTATTCACTGCAGTTCGTCAGCAACACAATGTTCAGAAAAGTTAAACTTTCACACAGTAGCATAAAGTTCCAAGGTTTTCCATATTACATGGATTCTGCAAACTGGACATTCTAAAGAGATTTTGACTTTTCTTTGTGATTACTTGATTTTATATGAATACCTTACATATTTCCTCTAAAACTTCACATTTACTTATACGTATGAATGTTCTAAAAACTTTTAATGGTTCTACTTTTTTTTAAAAAGTAGAACCATTAGAGAGGTTAGGCTGAAGCAGGCGTGCTCAGTAGCTCCACTCACTTCTGCTGAAGTCATCATCTGTCAGTGATGCTGAACTCTCACTTTCTGCCCAACATTTACTGAATTATTATCATTAGTGGCTAAAACACACACACACACACACACACACACACACACACACACACACACTAAACCACTGACCCTTCATCTATATATGATTGAAAGTTTGAAACCTGTGGGCCTACACCCTGGTCTCACATAAACACACACTGATACACACAGACATAAATATAAACACATAGAAGTGGCCACAATTATGGGAGAAAACCAGCATCAACACAAAACCATAATAAGAAAGAGCTGGTTACTCTAAATATCAGTCTGTCAAAACTGTGTGTGTGTGTGTGTGTGAGAAAGAGAGAGAGAGAGAGAGAGAGAGAGTTTTGTTAACAACACACTCATAAGAGCTGATCATAAGTTAAATGTCTGGAGTGTTCCACATAATTAAAGCGTTGATAAATGTGTGGTAGCACATCTCACACACACACACACACATACACACACACACACACACACACACACACACACACACACACTGCTGATGGAGCTTATTCACATGACAGTATTTATCTGCATTTTATTTTGCAGTTTAAGCAGAGCCCTGTGTGTGTGTATGTATATTTTCTTTGTGTGTGTGTGTGTGTGTGTGTGTGTGTGTGTGTGTGTGTGCAGGACGTAATGGCAGCTGGAGTCATTAAGCATCAGACCAAACAAAAACAACTCTTAGACACCCACCTCAACACCACACACACACACACACACACACACACAGTGCCAACCACATAGATGCAGAACTCTTTAAACACCCATTATGCCGAATAAACTTTGACCTTAGAATTACGGAGGGCAAGTGGGTATGGAAGGAGCGCGGGAGAGCAGGACTCCAAGCTAGTGTTTGTTTTAAGGCAACTAAAAACTGTGTGTGTGTGTGTGTGTGTGTGTGTGTGTGTGTGTGTGTGTGTGTGCGCATTTGCTCTGGGATTAATTATAGCCTGATTGTCTAAAGATGGCAAGGCAGAGAACACAGTTAACATGCATCAGGGGAAAACTGACAGTCATTACATTTATATTAACTGGGTTCTTGGCCGGGAACCCGGAACATGTAAACCTGACGAATAAGATCGGTCTTTGTTAACTGTGTTTAGTCAAGATCATGAAATCTTTTTTCTTTCTTTATAGTCCTATAAACAAAACCCAATTTGAATTTTATTTGCCTTTTTATGCCATTTTTGTAAAGTTGCTGACTGGAAATGCATTGAACTTATAAATGCAGTGTGCTCACAACTTAATCAGAGTGACAGATTGGTCCGCCAGGTTTAGTGATGGAACACTATACCAGTTAACTGAGTTGAACCCGGGATTAAACTTCACAGCTGCAATGCACTGAATATCATTCTCTATACAGGGTGGTGGTTGCTCAGTGGTTAGAGGTTCGTGATATCAATCTGAAGGTTATGTGTTCAAATCCTAAATCCAGTGAAGTTACCAATGAGGGTCCTTGAGCAAGGCCCTTAAGCCTTATTGCTTGGGGGGGCTGTTTTATGGATGATCCCTGTAGAGAGACTGTGAATCAACCAGCGGCTTGTCGACAGTTCTACCAGCCAGCTGAAGTGTTTGAATGTACATTTAATGCATCTATATACAAAGGCAAATATGTGTGAATGTGTGTGTGTGTTGCCTATTAACACATCATTGCTTCAAATACCACAATATTTAACATACTTACTTTTTAGGATCCTGCAGATGGTTATATATCCCTAACAACCATCAAGAAGCGACTCAAGAGGCTTTATTTTTGTGATCATTAGTGAGACGTCAACAGCACACACTGTTGCTAGATTTAGTGCATGTCCATGTGACTTTGCCATTGTGACAAGGTGATTCATTGATGTTTTGTCAATCCATTGAAGAGCCTGGTGCATTCTGACTTTGGCAGATTGCTATTTCAATGGCACAGTGCAACCAACGAAGCGTAAATGACCTACAGAAAACATAATAACAACCTGAGAAAAAGTCTGGCCAAGTGACTAGTACAGTTCATTAAGCCTGTTTAGGAAATGTTGTCCTCATTTGTTCTCACTTTGACAATCTTGAAGTTGAATGCAAGTCTTTTTTAATACCAACAAGTATAAACATTTCACTGCTGTTGATGAGCATCGCGTCATAAAATAATGCTAGCGGCTTTATTCTGTGCTATAAACTTACATGTTTGCCATCTCAAGTGTCATTTGCATGTTTTTTTTATTTTATTTTAGTACTGTTTGAAATGTTATATTGTCTTTCACCACATGTATTATGCTTTTCACACTGTGGGCAACCAAAATGTGACCCCACATTAACAGCACTATTAAGTAACAGTCCTCAGAAAAACACACACAATGCTGGCCTTTGCAAAAAGCGCATCTTTAGGGAGCAGCTGCATTCTGAATGAGACATTATTTATTCTCTCATCCTCCTTCTGCTTATTGTCGGAGTCTTTGTCATGGAAATGGATTCTTTTACACACTTCTGAAAGACTAAGTGAAATTAACTTACTGCACTGTATGAGGTGCGGAGACAGACAGAGCGAGACAGATCTGACAAACAAACTGAAAATGGACTGAAAGGGACACATTTATTTAAATCAGTAAATTACAAGAATTAGATAGTAAAATGTTTTATTGCATGGAAGGTTTCAGGGGGGAAACTGAACCCTCAGGTCATGATTTCATTCAATGCTTACAATATATAAACAGATAAACAGGAGCTTTAATGCCATCCCATTCTTAGTTACCCCCCCCCTCAGTATTCTGCAAGATCTTTCAGATTTTAGAGATGTGTCTCATCTCAATATCTTCTGCTTAATGCACTACAAGGGTCGTGGGAAGAAGGGGTTCCACATGCCCATCAAGGGGAATATGTTTTGTTACAGCCAGGACGGGGCACCAATCCATCGCTGGACACACGCTTTCACATATTATATGGGGCATTTTAGAGCAGCCAATTTACCTTGAATCCATGTTTTTGGATTGAAAAAGGAAACCAGTAAACCCGGAGAAACTCCACTCAGAGTCGGATTCGAACCTAGATCTTTAGAACTGAGAGGCGAACATGCCAACCAGTATGCCACCATTTTTCCACCAAAATTTGTAAAAGCATTTCTTACTAATCAAACCTTTTTTTCACTAAACACTTAAACCATTTAGATTTTAATCTGGGGGGGGGGTGTAGCAGGATGTTAAGCATAAGGCAAACTGTTTACATACAAAATCCGAATGCAGATATAAAGAGTGCAGCCAATTACCGGTGTGCGAGCATGTTTGTGGCGTCAGTGCGACTCTGTGTGTTTTTATAGCGTCTGCTTTCTGCTGTAAATCACAGTATCAGGAAAAAGTGCAGGATTAGACTGGAACAATAAGTCCTTGTTCTGGGACTAGTTTCCCCTCGTTCTCTCCGTCATACGCTTTCCTCATTATTACCTCATTATGCGGTGCTGCCTCCAGAACCCCCTGTGTTTACGTTTACCAAACCTGTCTTTATCTTAATCTGTCTCTTTGTCCTTGTAACCAATGCAGTAGAGTGTGAAAATGTCTTAAGACGAGTTAGAAGCCATTATCCAATGGGAACCGAGCACCCTCAGTCTTCTGAAGAACAGTGAAGCAACATTTAAACAGCAGTTGAGCTTTTGCGTCATGAAGGTAGAGACAGGTAATGACTGACTGAATATGGGGGGACTCGACAAGTTTTCACTCGACTTTTCAGCCAGGCCTTTTAAACAAACGGTTCATTTAAATGCTTTAATTACTCAGGCGTAATATAATGTGACATCATGAAGGTGTTTTTGATTTATGGTCCATTATGGTCACTACAGCGTGTCGCCGTAATGAGGCTCAGATGCGTTCGCGATTCATTCCACCAGTCGATGCATCTGAAGCCAATTATCGGACATTGCATCACGTACATTGGATTTCTTTGAGAGGCAGAGCTGATTTTAAAGTGCCCCCTCACACACATTGGTGCAGCTCATTGACATATTTATCTTATCATACCCCATCATAGCAGCAGAGCACAGTTAGCCACACTGGTCCCGCTGAAAGAAAGAGTGGGCAACACGCAGTAAGACGCTAAACCTTGAAAGACACATATTTTTGGGAATTTGGCTTGAGCTCCCCCAGTGTCTCAGCACAGTCGGTGCAGCAGGTTAAAACCAGATGGGTTATGTGTAGGGTGCAAACGTCTGTATGCATGTGCAGTAGTAGTAGAGCCACCTGAGGTATGGTTGGGGTTGTAGTGGTCACGTGCTTAGCCGAGGTATCGAGGTATTTGAAGTAGGATGTGCATGAGTCCTGAGATATTTTATATTCATTTATGATGTTTATTTAAATAATGCCTTATGGTGTTTCCTCTCTAATGGTTAGCTCTGACACGCCCAAATTTACCAGCATGCCGTGCCACGTAACACAACAACAGCCAAACAGATGTATCCGATGCCACCCCACATTTACATTCTGTCATTGCATCTTGAAGCCACTTGCGCTCTTTTAGTTGTGATGTAAATAACATGTAAACGTGCCTTTTTACATCAGGCTCCATAGATCCCGGTGCTTATAATTCCTACAAACCAGGAGAGGTGTTTAGACATCACATCGCGAAACCATCAAATGAAAATAACACAGAACTTTAAATGTAATCTCACCTTTAATTAAAGTAAACGACGTCTAATGTTATTCATCTAATTACACAGCAGTGCTGGCCTGCTGCAGTAGTGTCTAGTGAGCTCCAGCAACTTATCCTTATGTTTAGATCAAAGAAAAGGCTTTCCTCTGACACACCCTCCAAATATACCAGGTGTCAGTACCTCAGTAGGTTCTAATTCCAGAGTGAGCTAAATAACCACTCTTTATTTTGAGCAAGTTTTTATTTCTTATCTTATTGCATTATTTTCACCATTTAAACCTATGCTAGGGAGTTCCCTATGACCATCCGTGGACAACCTATTTGAAATACTGTCTAAATGCTAGACATCTATGTGGATTTGTGCAGGCCTGCAATGGCTGGTGTGTGTGTGTGTGTGTATGTGTGTGTCTTCAAATAAGGGGAACAGGGGAGGATCATCAAAGCCAAACATCACTGTCAGAACTGAAAAAGGAAGGAGGGAAGCAGGAGGGAGCGGATGAAAAGATAATTTGACTGACAGCCGTAAGTGATGTGGACTGGACAAGATAATCACACAGTCTCAACCTCTCATTTCTCCTGCCTCCACTCTTTCTGTTTTTGTTTCATAAATCAGCTTTAAATTAAATTTCTTTTAGACTTTTATGGCACCTGGATCCCCGGCGCTGAGAGGTGAACATGCTAACCATTCTACCACCTTGTCGCCCCGCTATGGATCCATCCATTCATATAATCTTTTGCTTAATTCTATATTAGGGTCGTGGGTGGGGGGTTCTCCCCACTCCATCCTGGGTGTTTGGGCACATGCACACACACACACAAACACACACACACACACACACACAATATAGGTGTGATTTAGAGCAACCAATTTGCCTTGAATCCTTGTTTTTGGACTGTGAAACCCATGCTGACACAGAGAGGACGTGGAAACTTCACCCATTTGATTTGAACCTGGATCCAACAGCGCTGAGAGGTGAACCTGCTACCCAAAATGCAT
>JAFMOD010000205.1:2933979-2979752 GCA_019802435.1 Corydoras maculifer
CACCTGTCCACACACCGACGTAAATGTTGGAATTTCGTGATTCCATTGGCATCTGTTTTGAAAGTTTGAAGCATTTGTGAGGTTCTAAACAAAAGCAAGGTAAAACAAAGGTCTACTCGTCAAAAACATCACGTTGTCATGTGAACGCCGCCCTAATGGTTGAAACAAAGAACTACGCATCTGAAGAGTGCTGGTGTTTTTTTTAAGAGTTTAACATGTTCAACTCTTGGATTGTGAGATTTAATTACCTCTAAATATTAAAAGGAAATGAAATTAAATCTAAAATAAGTTTGGTTTAGAATTTTTTGCAACAATCTAAAATTTTAAAAATGACAGACCTGGCTTTTTACCTATTCTTTTGGCACTCTCCCAAGTGTATTTGAACTTGTGGCATCTTTTGCACCCTTCAAAACAAAGCACACTAACAATGCCGGAGGCAGCTGGGATTACACGGTGATACCCGTAATGTAATGTCACATCGCTGAAAATACAGCATTAATAACCGACATTAAATGCGATTACGATAACTTAACCTGTCTATAGCTGCAGCTGGTTGGACTGCATTCCCCCGAGCCACACAAAGGACACAGAAGGTGCCGTGAATCGAGTTTGAATTCTCTCCCAGTGACAGATGTCTTATCTCTGTCTGCAACCTCTGTCGCCCTGAGAAAGCAGCCGCCAATCAAGTGGATTTCCTCTGATCTGGAGGGAATTGTGTGTGGTTTGTTCTGTTACAGGGCGGCATGTGAGAACAGCAGCACCGTGCAGCTTAATCTTTACTAAGCTCTCAATTCATGTAAACAGTTTAGTAAACAGCCGCCTCAGAAAAAAGCAGGGCAGGTTTCAGGTTCAAACTCATAAACTCAAGCCCATAATTTCCAGGCAAGGACCACCAGATATTTCTAAAATACGAGCAGCAACAGTCACGTGTTCTTGAGTCTTCCTGAGACAACACAGCTAACAGTACCTGAAGGGCTGGTCATGTGATTCGTGTTTTCTCAAGCTGAACTGATTTTATTTATAAGCTTGTTTTTTATTTCTCAGTTATAGAATTTAGAACAGTTAATATTATAGGGAATATATAGAAATCAGCCCCTAAATTAACTAAATTGGTGTTCCATTTTCCTCCCACATTCCAAAGACATGCTGATAGGTAACTTGGAGACACTAATTGCCCCTCTGATTTGGTGACTTCTGAGAAAGGATGTCCCGAGTTTGATTCCTGGTGGGGATGCCATTGCGTGACTGTAAGGTTTAAATATGAAGTGGCACTGTGGCCCAGGGGTTAACACATCCAACTCTCAGCGCTGGGTATTTTGGTTTCGTAATCCCTTGGGTTTTCTCTGGGTTCCAAATACATGAATTGAAAGTGAATTGGCTGCTCTAAATTGCCCCTATTTAAATTGCCCCTATATAGTTAGTGTCTCTGTAATTGAGTGATGGATTGACACTCTATCCTGGGTGTATCTGCCCACTGCCCTAAACCTTCTCCCTTGGATGGGCATAGGGACCCCCCTCCTCTCCAAATGAGTAGAGGCTGAAGATAGAGTGATGTGAATATGTATCTATATTCAATGTGCCAATAAAAGCAACAGGTTTTTACATTTAGACTCACCACTTACACTGGAAGAGAAAAAATGATTTGAAAATAATACGATTCTATGTTGGAATCCAACTTTAAAAAAAAACGATTAGGACGTTTTATATCAGAGCTGCTGACAGAAGCCCTAATGAAACACGTAATGCTTTTTTATCAAAAACATGAGAAATCTATAAAGTTTAGTTTAAAACAAAAAAAAACTGACTGGTTCCCGTTAAAATGTTCTAGGACTGTGCGCTGCCGCATGTTCGATTCTTGAGTTTTAGTTATAAACCAAAGAAGTTATAAGGCAACTTATAAAGAAAAAGACTAAGACACTGTCTTTAAAAGTGCAAAACGTCCTCAGCTCATGATGCTACATCCGACTTTAAAAAGACGCACAGCTACGGTAACAGAGTTAAGGTCACAGAGTTAAAGTAACAGAGTTAAAGTAACAGAGTTAGAGTAACAGAGTTAAAGTAACAGAGTTAGAGTAACAAAGTTAAAGTAACAGAGTTAAAGTAACAGAGTTAGAGTAACAGAGTTAGAGTAACAGAGTTATGGTAACAGAGTTATGGTTACAGAGTTAAAGGAACAGAGTTAAAGGAACAGAGTTAGAGTAACAGAGTTAAAGTCACAGAGTTAAAGTAACAGAGTTAGAGTAACAGAGTTAGAGTAACAGAGTTAAAGTAACAGAGTTAGAGTAACAGAGTTAGAGTAACAGAGTTAAAGTCACAGAGTTAAAGTCACAGAGTTAGAGTAACAGAGTTAAAGTCACAGAGTTAAAGTCACAGGGTTAGAGTCACAGAGTTAAAGTAACAGAGTTAGAGTAACAGAGTTAAAGTCACAGAGTTAAAGTCACAGAGTTAGAGTAACAGAGTTAAAGTCACAGAGTTAAAGTCACAGAGTTAAAGTAACAGAGTTAAAGTCACAGAGTTAAAGTCACAGAGTTAAAGCGCGCGTCTGGAGGGCGCAGGTGATGAAGTGCTGAGCAGCTTTCTGACCTGTGACGTCGGGAGAGGTCCGGGCGGCGGTGATGATGCCGGTTATTCCGAGCAGGAGCGCGCACTGAGTGCACACATCCGTGAGGAACATGCTTGGAGCGACGCGGATCTGTGGGCTCTGTGCGCAGCGCGCAGCCGCATCGGGAGCGACCTGGAGGAAAAGCCCGAAACGCGTAAAGAAGCTGCGCTCCTCAGGAGATCAGGAGCAGCCCGGGACTGCAGCGCCTGGAACGTGGGGTGGGGGGGGGCGTGTTCTCTTTTAGGTCCTAGAGTCCGTAAAGTATCTGTATAATGGCGATAGACTCACTTACGAGACGCGCGTTGTGCGCCCGATGTAAACAGGCTATTACGTCATAGGACATAAACACAACAAATAAATAATTTTGAAATCTTAAGATTATTTGCAAATAAAACGCCAAACATCAATCATAATAAACTCAATTTGCCAAAAAATTTTGTGCATTAAAAAATGTATGGATGGCACGGTGGCATAGTGGTTAGCATGTTCTCCTCTCAGCACTACGGATTCCTGGTTCGAATCCCCATCTGGGTGGAATTTCCATGTTCTCCCTGTGTCCGCGTGGGTTTCCTCCGGGTTCTCCGGTTTCCTCCCACAGTCCAAAAACATGGATCAAGTCAATTGAGTTCTCCAAATTGCCCCATATAGAGTGTGTATGTGTGAGTGAGTGTGTGCCCAGCAATAGATTGGCGTCTAGTCCTGGGTGTATCTGCCCAGCGCCCGAAACGTTCTTCCCTGGATGGGCATGGGGACCCCCTCCCCCCCGCGACCCTGATATAGGATAAAGCGGAAGATAATGGATGGATGGAAAAAGAAAAGTAAGAATTCATTCATTCATTCATTATCTTCCGCTTGATCCTGTATTAGGGTCGCGGTGGGGTTCCCCATGCCCATCCAGGGGAGAACGTTTCGGGCGCTGGGCAGATACACCCAGGACAGGGCACCAATCTATCACTAGGCACACACTCACTCACACAGACACACTCTATATGGGGCAATTTGGAGAACTCAATTGACTTGATCCATGTTTTTGGACTGTGGGAGGAAACTGGAGAACCTGGAGGAAACCCACGCGGACACGTGGAGAACATGCAATCTCCACCCAGAAGGGGATTCGAACAGGGAATCCCTTGTGCTGAGAGATGAACGTGCCAACCACTAAGCAACCGTGCCGCCTGGAAAAAAAAAAGTATTATAATATATACAGTATATAATTTTATATATCACCTCTCTCTCTCTCTCTCTCTCTCTCTCTCTCTCTCTCTAATATATATATACACAGAGAGAGAGAGAAAGAGAGAGAGAGAGAGAGAGAGAGATGCTATATCAATGATAAATGTTATTGTGCATTAATTTTCTTCCATTTACTAAAACGAGACCATCAGCTGGAAACTTTTTTTTGTGTATTCATATTTTTGACCAATAAATAAAAACAATAAAATCATCTTAGATTCACTTTTACAGTTTTATTCCTAAACCAACTGTTAAAAACGTAAATACAATTTTAAATTCTATAAAGGCAACTTTTTAATGTAGGAACGAAGATGAAACGCAACAAACTTTATTTCTAAGGCTTTTTCATTCTGACTGACAAGACTAAGGCGACACCTCATGGACAATTCAAAGACAAGATGATTATGTCTTTACTATGGGACAATAATCGATATAGATCAATAGATAGATCACTTTATTGATTTGCGTATTGCAGAAGCCGAAGCAAATACAGTAGAGGTAAACAAAAAGAGGTAGTAAGTAATAAGTGTGCAATATGTTTTAAGTTATTTACTAAGTGGCAGATATACGTATTCAATAAATTTTTATTGATAACTTAAAAAGTGTGCCAAAAATGGTCGAAATGTTTTTAGAAGCAGGTTTTGAGTAAAACCTATATAGTATAATGATATATCATTAGGGAAACGCGCTGCTTTTTTTGGCCCTTCGCGGCATCCGTTCTTCCACATGCGAACATGGCGGTGTACACACGGAGGGCACGAGAAGCGATACAATTATTTAAAAGACTTCCAAATGAACGTAAGTTAATAATAAACGTGTTTTAAATTCAGCTTGATATTTCGTTGCAGCCTTAATGACGTTCAATTGATAAACAGAAACGGTTTGTAACGGAACGATGGGAGCTGGTGGTTTATTCCCCTTTGGCCAGTTAATACAATTTAAACGTTCTAGTTTGTTTAGTTAAGTGTTATTTACTGGTTGACAGTATTATCTAACTTTTAAACCGTTTGCGTCAAAGTCCTGGTTAAAGTCCTGGTTTTTTACCCCTTTTTGAGAGGTGACTTTAGTTGCTGTTTCGATCCATCCATCCATCCATTCATTCATTATCTTCCACTTTATTCTATATTAGGGTCGTTGGGGGGGAGGTTCCCCATGCCCATCCAGGGGAGAACGTTTCGGACGCTGGGCAGATACACCCAGGACAGGGCGCAAATCTATCACTGGGCACACACTCACTCACACAGACATGCACACATACACACTCTATATGGGGCAATTTGGAGATCTAAATTGACCTTGATCCATGTTTTTGGACTGTGGAAGGAAACCGAAGAACCCGGAGGAAACCCACGCGGTCACGGAGAGAACATGGAAACTCCACCCAGATTGGGATTCGAACCGGGAATCCCTAGGGCTGAGAGGAGAACATGCTAAACCACTAAGCCACCGTGCTGCCCTGCTGTTTGGATATAAAAGAAAAAATCTAAACCTTAAAAAAACCTACAAAGTCAATCTGTATTGAGAGTGGAGAAAAAACACAATGGAGCACAAAAGACTTTTGACTCGTACTGTATGCATATACTAGATCACTTTTATTGTTTACATATTCTCTAAGTGATTATTTTATAATAATGCGACATCAACCATGATATAAATGAGAGAATGTGAATGTGTACTCGTTGCATTCCCTTCACAGTGTTCTGATCACAAAACACTAACTAAACTTAACTGTTTTTGCGTTGTGACATTTCAATGTGTAATTTATCTGTATCTCATTCATTCTGTAGGATTGTTTTCATCATCAGCAGTTCTTTCCAGCGAACCTCCTAAATTTATCCCCCCATCCAAACCGGTGATTGTGGACAAAACGAAGCCTGAAGTAGCAGCACGACGGTGTGAAAACAACTTCTGCTGTTAAATGCATAAGACTAAGTTCATTGTGATTTAGTTTGAAAGTATTAATTTATTTGTGTAACCCTCTTGCTCGCTCTCTCTCTCTCTCTCTCTCTCTCTCTCTCTCTCTCTCTCTCTCTCTCTCTCTCTATATATATATATATATATATATATCCATCCATTATCTTCCGCTTTATCCTATATCAGGGTTGCGGGGTGGGGGTGGGGACGTTTCAGGCGCTGGGCAGATACACCCAGGACAGGGCACAAATTCCATCTCTGGATACACACACTTACACTCTATATGGGGCAATTTGGAGAATTCATTTAACCTTGATCCATGTTTTTGGACTGTGGGAGGAAACCGGAGAACCCGGAGGAAACCACGCAGACACGGAGAGAACATGGAAACTCCACCCAGATGGGGATTCGAACCGGGAATCTCTAGTGCTGAGAGGCGAATGTGCCACTCTATCTATCTATCTGTCCGTCTAAAAAATGTGTGCATCAGTCTGTTTTGTCTTAATTTTTTTGAATATGGGACTTGATAAAAAGATGCATTGCAGTGTGTTACTGTTTTATCTCGGCCAGTTTGTTTTAACTAGATGTCTTGTTTTATTTAATCAGGTTTGTAAGTCCAGAGTTCATTCCTCCTCGTCAGCGCACAAACCCACTGAAATTTGCAGTTGAACGCAGGGACATGATTCAGAGACGCAAAGTGCTTCACATTCCAGAGTTCTATGTAGGTAAGTATCAGTTCCCATAGAGATGTGTAATGCTGCTTATCCCACTCTATATATATTTCAATCCTTGCGAATCATTTTGAGAGATGGCTGTAACATCAGTGTGCTCTTTCTATCACACACGGCCCTGACAAATTGATTGGTTTTTGGCTAGCTTTGCTTATCGTGATGGACTAAGTAATTTATCAGAAATGTTAAAGCACATTTTATTTAACCTTGTTGAATGATTTCTCTTCTCTCTCTTTGCAGGCAGCATCCTGGCGGTATCCACGTCAGATCGCAACGCGGCCAACAATACAAACCGCTTTGTGGGTATCTGTATTCAGCGATCAGGCAAAGGACTTGGAGCCACTTTTATCCTTAGAAACATCATTGATGGTCAGGGTAAGCACTCAAGTGTCACTAAAATTCTTTTAGAGGACTTTATTTTAGTGATCTTCAACAAGCTGTCAACCGCGCACCCAACAGCTTGATTTAGGGTGTGTCTTTGTATCATGGCTATGGTGACGATGCTGAATGTTCATTTTCCAGGTGTCGAGATTTGTTATGAGCTGTACAATCCTCTTGTGAGGCGCATCGAGGTTCTGAAGTTGGAGAAGCGCCTCGATGAGAACCTGATGTACCTGAGAGACGCACTCCCTGAATACAGCACATTTGACTTTGACCTGAAGCCTATTCCCCTCTCCCCCACTGAGGACGTTCCTGTCAATGAGGTGAGTAAGAAAGTGGCATCTTGTCGCTGTCGCCGCAAAGACCAAGATAGATGTATCCTTCATTTATTTTAAGAATGCTCGATGGTGTGAGAATTGCGATCGCTCGGCTTCATGAACGAGGTTTGCTCATTTGCAGCTAAAGGTCAAGATGAAGCCACGCCCATGGTCGAAGCGCTGGGAGCGCCCCAAGTTTAACATCCAGGGAATCCGCTTCGATCTCGCCCTGACCCCCGAGCAGATGGAGCACGCTCAGAAATGGGCTCAGCCATGGAGGGCGTTTGACATGCTGTTGGAGTACGACACCTCCACGTTGGAGGAGCAAATCCATCAGGAGCTGCAGAAGGAGCTCGGCAAGTGAGCAGCTCCGCTCTGGAAAAGCAAAGTGTTTTAATACTGGACTTTGTTCAAATTGCAGCTCAAGGGGTTTGAATAATAGATGTGTGTATGTTATTAAAAAAGAAAACGTCAATAAAACTTTGAAAATTGCTTGTTACCTTTTGTTTAAATGATGTTTTGCGATTCCGAAAACATTCGGTTATTTTGTATCTTGATGCTGATTAATGATGTAATTACGTATTTGTACCAGGAGGCGGCAGCACACACTCTTACATGGATCTCTAATGCCTAACCGCGTTTCAATCTATTGAAATATTTATTAATTTATGCCTAATTATGTTCGCATGCGATAGTGGGTCCTATCTCATCGGTCACAGGGCTGTTTTGTTTAATTACAATTAAGATGGATAAAAATCTATAAGCTCAGTGGAGAAACAATAAACTGTAACCTATAAAATAGCCACTGAGTCGGGACTACCTTCACATTTATTGTGTACTAATCTGAACCGGAGCTGAAGTCTTTCTATAAGATCAAATTTTGGAGTGTCTGATGTCTATTTATACTGAAATGTTGTCGGGACAGCGCCCCCTAATGTCTGATGGTATTCTGACTTCCGATCTTTGTTTTAGTTCAGCGTTCAAAGTGGGGACTTTTCCCCCAAAGTCCCCCAACCATCATGTATTTATGGACCTTGCTTTGTGTGATGGAACTGGAACACACCTTCTGCAAATTCCATCTATCCATTATCTCCCACTTTATCCTCTAGTAGGGTCGCGGTGGGGTTTCCCATGCCCATCCAGAGGGGAACGTTTCGGTCGCTGGGCAGATAAACCCAGGACAGGGCGCCAATCCATGGCTGGGCACACACTCACTCACACAGACACACTCTATGTGGGCTATTTTTTGGAGAATTCAATTGACTTGATCCATGTTTTTGGACTGTGGGAGGAAACCGGAGAACCCGGAGGAAACCCACGCGGACACGGGGAGAACATGGAAACTCCAACCAGATTGGGATTCGAACCGGTAATTCCGTAGTGCTGAGATCTTCTGCAAATTGTTCCCGAAATTTTGAAAACATTCAATTTCCTAAACACGTAGCTTGGCTGGATTTTATACACCTGTGGCAACAGAATAGAAAAAAAATTAATAGTACTTTTGTACTTTTATTATATCTCTATGAATTTCTAGTCTTTATATTTTGTGGTTAGTGGTTAGCATCTTCGCGTCTCAGAGCTAGGGATTCCCGGTTCGAATCCCAATCCCAAACTGGGTGGAGTTTCCATGTTCTCCCCATGTCCGCGTTAGTTTCCTCCGGGTTCTCCGGTTTCCTCCCACAGTCCAAAAACATGGATCAAAACTGAATTCTACAAATTACCCCTATTGAGTGTGTCTGTGTGTGTGAGTAAGTGAGTGTGTGCCCAGCGATAGATCGGCGCCCTGTCCTGGGTGTATCTGCCCAGCGCCCGAAACGTTCTCCCCTGGATGGGCATGGAGAACCCCCCAGCGACCCTAGTAGAGGATAAAGCTGAAGATGATGGGTGGATGGATGGATTCTGCTTATTACGCTTATTGGCATCTGATGTCATAATGGACGGCCTTTCTAAACACGGCCTCGCATGTGTGCTCGTGCATTTGTGACGTCATAACGTCCATGAACATCCACCCTGACGGCGCGCAGCGGCTTTAATCGGGGGCGACGAGAACTGGGTCGGTGCGCGCACGCGGACGCGCCGCTGGAAAAATCTCCGCCCTTGTTGCGCCGCGTTCGTGACGTCACCGGTCTTACGGCTCTCGGTGCTCTGGGCTTTGCGTTGAGCGCAGTCTGCCGCGCTGAATCCGAACGATCCCCTCCGAGGTCGGGACTCTGTGCGCGGGCACGGTAAGTACCCCCCGTACGCAGACAGGCGGAGGTCGTGTGTTCGTTGCCGTGCAGCTGTGATGCTGCGGCCGCAGACGCGTTCTGCAGAGTTCAGCATCACCGGCACGCGTGGGATTGATGGATTTTTTTTTCCACGCACAAAGCAGGAAGGGAAATGTGCGTCCACTCCGCTTTGAGCGCCTTTTTCTGGCAAATGCGTTGCTTTCTGGGTCTTTATAATAAATGCATCACCCAGCTGAAAGATTCACCTTAAACTGAGGCTGAACCTTTTCCACGCGAGCCTTTTTGTCTGCGTTCTGAGGGGGTTCTCAGAAGCAGAACCTGTTTTCTTTTCTTTTGCTTTGCTGGCATTCTTCATCCATCCATCCATTATCTTCAGCTTTATCCTCTACTAGGGTCGGGGGGGGGGGGTCCCCATGCCCATGCCCATCCAGGGGAGAACGTTTCTGGCGCTGGGCGCTGGACACACACTCACTCACACATAAACACTCTATATGAGGCAATTTGGAGAACTCAATTGACTTCATCCATATTTTTGGACTGTGGGAGGAAACTGGAGAACCCGGAGGAAACCCACGCAGATACGGGGAGAACATGGAAACTCCACCCAGATTGGGATTCGAACCGGGAATCCCTAGCACTGAGAAGCCACCGTGCCGCCCCCTTGCTGGCATTCTGTCATCTGTTAATTCGATAAGCTCCTCTTGCTTTGTGTTTGTGGACCATCCAAATCCACAGCACCGAAAACCACGTTCTGTTATATTCTACCGTCTCTGATGCTGCACTCTGCTCTCTCCTGACTCCACATCAAACGAGTTCAGCAGGTAAGAGTGTGGCATCGTGTAGCCCAGCAGCCTGCAATCATATCCACCTGAGCCTTTAGTTTTGCCTGAAACACAAGCCTCGGAATGGTGGGAGTTCTCCCACTTGTACAAAAGGCACTTGCCTCTGTAATCTAAAACGGGCCACCGAATACCACAAAGTTTCTGTGAAGCAGCGAGGTCGACCTCATTCCTGTAGCAGGAATGCCTCAGAGACTGGCTGCTTCCCAACAGCATACTGACTTCCAGCATCCATATATGGAATAATGCTGGAAAATCACAGGTTTCAAAACTTTTAATGTAAATGTAGGGGTGTGTTTTTCATCTGAAAGTTTAGCTAATAATTATTGCATTATCTTAAATGTCTAATTATCTAATCATTTTGGGCGCTGGGCAGGACACACCCAGGACAGGACACTAATCCATCGCTGGGCACTCACACTATATAGGGCAAATGTAGAGCATTCAATTCACCTTGAATCCATGTTTTTGGGCTATGGGAGGACACCAGAGAATCCAGAGCCTGTTTGCCAAAAATAGTTTATATTCCCAAAGAAATAAACTTGTAACATAAAAAATCACTAGACGTCTATAAGAACTCCATTTGGTTTCTATGAGAATCTAAAGAAATCAGGTCTTTAAAACTATAAACTGTTGTAGTGAAAATGCTGACTGGACACTTATGTATTTTTATCAGAACTGGGACTCTTCATCTGATTACCTGATTGCACTCTTTTATTTAGTCCCAAGCCAAAAGATATCAAAATCAAGCTCAGAGTCATGAATTCTGGAGATTTGAAGGCTTCATCCATTAGACGTGTCAACAGTTTAGGGAAGGCCACTTTTTCCTCCAGCATTACAAGGTCCATAAATGCATGATGGAGTGACTCAAACCAACCCTGAACCCATTCAGCACCTTTGGGATGAACTAAAACAGAGATTGTGAGCCAGGCTTTTTTGGTCCAGCACCACCGTACTGGGATCAATATACAAAGCAGTGGAATGGTGAATTGTTATTGCTGCAGAAGAAGGGCTTATATGGAACTAAAGGTCATGTGTTCTGTATGTGTTTTTATACTTTCCCCCAGTGTATATTTTGTACCATTGTCCTAAAGTTACTGTCATTATAAATATGTCTGTCGTCTTCTAGAACAAATGTTCTTTCTACTGATCCCCACGCTCACTCTCTCTCTCTCTCTGTCTTCATGCTTCTGTAATCTAAGTTGATCTTACTAATGTTAAATGGTCTCACTGTTCTAGAACAGGGCCTGCCCTTTATGTTACACCTCCTCTATTACAGTAAAGGGTTCTGTAATCTGCTGTAGAATCTCAAAAGCCTAAAGAGCCCTGTGTACACGTTAAATTACAGGGGGTTTTGTGTTCTAGATTGTACAGTGTGTGAGTCGGGCAAAGACCCTGTATCTGCTGAGGATTCATATCCATGATCAGTATTTAGTATGGCTTTAGTATGTATGACTTTTTTTATTTTTATTAATGGCTCATTAAAGGTTGAGGAATGAAACCGGAGATTAAAAACAGTTTGTAATAGTCATTACAACAAAGTTGAAGGTTAAGAAATGTTCGCACTTAGTTCAGTTTGTACCTGATAAAACTGATAAGACAATGTAAGCAGTAAAGAGAGCTCATATCCTCATCTCCAAACCTTCATGGTGTTTAACATACAGAGAAATGCAATGAAAACTACTGAAGTTATCTCCCAGCTTTAATGATGTCATAAGGTTAACCGTATAAGGTTAAATGTTGGAATTTCAACATTTCATTTCTTGAGAAGGATGCGTGCTGTTGCTCTGTAAACATTACAGATAGATACAGCGCTCCCCTGATAATAAAGCTGAAATCCCAGCAACCTTTTTCCGAACAGTGTGTGCGGTAAACACACTACATAAGCCTGGTGTCTTCAGATAGACTTTGGATTTGTGGAAACGTTCAGGATGTGGAGTGTGTGATGGGAACGGTGGTAAAGCAGGTGCAAGACCTGCATCATTAATCACGTTGCCAGGTTGGATAAATACTTTCTGCTGCACTATGCTAAAAAGAAATGCAAGAAAATCTGTTGAGTAATAGTTGTACAGGGAATATTTATTGGTGCTTCCTAACTTCTCTGATGCCTGTGGATGGATGTATGGCAGGAGGGCTCCCCAAAGGGATGTATGTTCCACCTTGTTTTTCTGGACTTCACAACCCTCGGTTTCTATATATTGAACTTTAACTCACAACCTAGTTCTCAGGACGACCTATGGGACACTAGTGCTTTAAGGGTGGGATAGAGGAATCTACCATGAAGAGGTTTTAGCTGTCGCGCCGCTCTCTGCTTCTGAATGTTCAACTGTTTATAATCTCTTTATTCTGTAATGTTGAGTTAAATGCTGTCCACCTTTACAGTCCCCAAATCTGCTGCGACTTTACTGCCATGAACACACAGAGTAAAAGTATATGCATTTAATAAGTAGCGCACAGTGAGGGGCTGTATATTTCTTGTCTAAACAGAGGAGCCCTTTTTCCCTGTGCAGGGGGGTAGTGCGCTCTGATGAGACACGTTCTCTGTGAGGAAGGCAAACGGAGCAGAATGCAGAGTGGTTAGTGCAGTCTGCAGGTGTCCCCTGCAGAAAAGAATGCTTGTTCCAAAGTGTAATTAAATATGTGCGATTGTGGATGGATGGGAAATCCGAGATGTCAAACGTGCATTGTTTTAATTACGCAGTCTGGAACTTGTGTGGATTTAAACTAACTTTATTCTTCCGTGGTCTGTTTATTCCCTCACAGCTGGCAACTCATGGTGGGATGATCTGTGTCTGTGTGTGGTTTCCCATGATTCAAAGGTGTATCGTAGCCAAGCAGGTCTGTAGGAAGCATTTTTACCTTAAGCATTTAAACAGACTCAAATAGGACACAATCTTAAGCTGGACACCGAGGTTACACTTACTTTTCTTACTTATCGGTGAAGAGGTCACTGTTCTATCCCTTATACTTTCAGGTACCATGGTACAGGCCTCATACAGAGAGCACAGAGGCCACACCTTTTCAGAGGTCAACTCTGACTGACACAATTCAGTATAAATCCAGTGGCCATATTCCCATCTGTGTAATCTTTCATAAGACCTCAAAAAAAATTGACAGATAAAAACCATATTAACAATGCTGTAGAAATGTAATTGCATGTTATAAGAAAGTTACTAGGGCGGCACGGTGGCTTAGTGGTTAGCACGTTCTCCTCTCAGCGCAAGGGTTCCCGGTTCGAATCCCCATCTGGGTGGAGTTTCCATTTTCTCCCCGTGTCCGCGTGGGTTTCCTCCGGGTTCTCCAGTTTCCTCCCACAGTCCAAAAACATGGATCAAGTTAATTGAGTTCTCCAAATTGCTTCATATAGAGTGTGTATGTGTGCGTGTCTGTGTAAGTGAGTGTGTGCCCAGCGATAGATTGGCGTCCTGTCCTGGACGTAAATGCCCAGCGCCCGAAACGTTCTCCCCTGGATGGGCATGGGGAACCCCCCCGTGACCCTAATATAGGACAAAGCGGAAGGTAATGGATGAATGAAAAAAGAAAGTTACTTTAAGTGAAACAGACTGAGAATTGAGAATTTATATCTGGCTGACATACTATATATATGTATTGTGTGTGTGTGTGTGTGTATATATGCGTATGTGTGTATATACAGTACCAGTGAAAAGTTTGGACACGCCTCCTTTTTGCTCCACATATTGTTCATGTTATTAGTAAGACTTACTGTAAAGATGGACTTTGTATTTCTAGAATTGCAAACTGTAGTCCATCGGTTTGTGGACCACAGTACATACTATGACACAGCAGTCTACATGTATCAGAAGACAATGAGCTGTGGGACACAGGTGCTACAGATAATTAACAGAACAAAGAGCGCGTGATAACAAAACATCGTGAGCCGTAATAATAAAAGAACCGACAACGATGAGCTGAGAAGCCGCTTGGTGAAACCATGTTTGAATAAAATTGAAGTTTTCATTTTAATGTTGATCTTTTCATTTTTCAATGACGGATGTGCTTTAGGGAGTGTTGACTTTGTATTAGAAGGCAGTGATGTTTGATTGTGGGAGTTTATAGGGAGCTCTAGAGGTAATTATTAATGAGTGCAAGCAGGTCATGTTCATGTTGTAAATCCTTAAATATATACTTTTTTTGCCTGTCTTTATTTAGGGAAGGGCAGAGAGAATTAGTGTGTGTTCAAAGGTGGGTGGAGAACTTCCTCAGTCCTGGTTCTCTGTGGAGAAGGGGGGTGGGGTAAGGTGCTCTTATTTGCAACCACAAAATTCTAAATACTTTCTTGAAATGATGCGTTATAGAGAGGATGAGGTTGCATCATGGGGCCAATATGCAAATGACATAAAACATGTAAATAAACAGGTGCTAGTTAAAAGATTAAAGATTAAATTCCAGCTGTGTGTTTAGAGGCTGTTACAGCAACACTACAAGCAACATGAAGCGTTCTGCAGTGAATGAACTCTGTCTTTATTGTCAAACAAGTCACTGGTTGCCAGTCCATCACAGGGCAGACACCTATCCCCCATTTACATTCAAGCATGTTCAAAAACAAAGAAGGTTTCACTGGAATCGTATGGAGAACCTGCACCCCCCCATCACCCACCCAACAGTTTAGTGTGGTTTACATTTGCTCATTTAGCTACAAGCAACTTACAAGTATCCCTACATAGTTGGGATCAAAACGCAGGGTCACCCATGGTACAGTGTAAATGTAAGATGAGAATGCAAATGTGGAGTGGGGTTGTTTAGTACTAGATATAGAATAGTTCTAATATCAGAACGTTGACTGGCAACACAAACAGTATTATTGTTATGTGGGTGTGGTAGCTCAGTGGTTAGGGCGTTGGGCTATCCTTGAGGAAGACCCTTAACCCTCATTGCTCCAGGGATGCTGTGATTAATCCTGTGCTTGCCTTGTAAGTCGCTTTGGATAAAAGTGTCTGCTAAATGACCAAATCCATCCATCCATCCATTATCTTCCGCTTTATCCTATATTAGGGTCGTGGGGGGGTTCCCAATGCCCATCCAGGGGAGAATGTTTCGGGCGCTGGGCAGATAGACCCAGGACAGGATGCCAATCTATCACTGGGCACACACTTACTCACACAGACACATATGGGGCAATTTGGAGAACTCAATTGACTTGATTCATGTTTTTGGACTGTGGGAGGAAACCAGAGAACCCGAAGGAAACCCACGCGTACACGGGGAGAACATGGAAACTCCACCCAGAATGGGATTCGAACCGGGAATCTCTAGCACTGAGAGGAGAACGTGCTAACCACTAAGCCACTGTGCCGCCCTTAAATGACCAAATGTAAATGTAAATGTAATGTATTGTTAGTTGAAAAAGTGATCGATACTTGTGTGTTAGTTACTCAATGTGTGTGTGTGTGTATGAGTGTGGGGTGTTAATGGATGGGGAGAAGGGGTTTTAAAAAATGACATCATGCTGCATTGTGGGTATCTGATATCAGTTTCAATGCATCATGCAGCTCTTTCCTTCTTTCTTCATCTTCATTTTGTTTTATCTGTTCTCTGTCAGTCATCTTGGCTTTAAGCTGTGCCCCTTGTTAAAAGTCTGAAGTGTACACAATTCCCATTCCTGCTTCCATCTGCTATTTGATCCGTCTAACACACACACACATACACACACACAATTTCATTTTCTGTCTATTTATCCTTGTAAGTGTAACGCTAGCACTTACATTACTGGCCTTTCTCTCCTTTATGTATGTGTCCTCTCTCTCTCATTCACTTGCTTCACCTCTCTCTCTCTCTCTTTCCCTCTCTCTCTCTCTCTCTGCAGATGTGTGTTAGCTAGCTGATTGAAAGGAAGACCCTTAAATCCCACTTGCAGCCATGAATGGTAAGTCATTCCTCTTGCCCTGCCTGCATTATATGAGCTCCTCTATCACCTCCCTCTATTCTTTCTCATTTTTCTTTTTGCTTCTACATTTTCCTCACTTTTCCTTTAAATCTTTAAGTCTCCCTCCTTTTTCATGTATTCCCTCATCTCATTCCCACCATTCCGCCCTTCATAGTTCCCTCTGCATGACTCTTCAGCGTTCAGGATCATATTACTGTTGTGTTGTTGAAGATCATTCCTCCCAGCAGACTGGTGTGTGTGTGTGTCAGCTTCTCAGCGTTCAAGATGTTCAGCTTTAAAATCACAACAGTGCACTCGCTAAAGCAGTGCATGATATATTGAACATCTTAATGTAATTAAATCACTTAGAAATTAGTACAAGAAAGTGATTAAGTCGGCGAAATGTGTTTAAAAAGGAGGACCTCTGTGGCTTTTTGGCTGGGACTCACTTCATCAAAAGTTAATTTGACAGAAGCCATATTTTATAATTTGTTTTATGGACAGCTAAAGTGATCGGACCTCCTTCATTATGAATAATAGATAAAGAGGAGGTGCCTTCTTTTCTGCGGTGAACACTTACCGACTCCATTCAGACACACCCCCTCTTCTACCTTCTGCATTATGACCATGGCCACATGACTGATGACTGATGACTTCTAATGACTGATGAGTTGTGAATGAAGTACAGAGGCCAGATCCCCTTTACTGTGACTAATCAGTAAATAGGCCACACCTCATTTACTGTGACTGATAGTCCATGTGATTCACAATCTATAGCTTTAAACAGAAAAAAGTCCAGATTGTCGTTTCTAGATCACGCTTCTCCTGATCAGCAGGATGTAAAATGAGGTCGTCATGATTAATTTAAGTTCCAGACTTTAAGATCATGAGGGTTTTAGTGTGCAGAGTAAAAGGCACTCCTTTATACATGAGCCATGTCTATTATCTTCTGCAGAAACTTGGCTGAATAAAAAGGTTTTAACACTAATAAGTAATAACCATGTATAAGAGCAATTCCGGAGTCCGCTCCTGGAACAGTGTTGCCATGGTAGCGGAGTGTATCACTGTAGGAACCAGTCTGAGCTCGCAACAGAGCAGATCCCCCAGGAAACATCTGCAAAAAGTTCTCCTCATCTTCAATTAGTGCCCATCACACTGAAGGAGCAAATCCTTTTACCTGTAAGTAAATAAAGTCTGATCTCTCTACATCTCAGTCCTGATTCTTACAGGTCAGCACTACGTATACAAAAATATGTATCACGGTATCCTTTTTAAAGATAGCTTTATAGTAAATCACAGTATTTTGGATGCAAGTAACTTTACTGACCTGCTTGTTGGATCAATTTGAGCTCTGTCCCTCTGGTTTTTTGTTTTTGTTTTTTTTTTTCTATCAGTGGCAGGAGAGCCTATCTCAGCTCCTAACAAACTGTTATGCTAATGCTACCTATCTAACTAGTGAGTTGCAAAGTGCTTCTGATGATGAACATTATACGATTTGCAGCTTATTAAATCCTACAGCTTTAAGCTGTGCTATAGTAACAAAAGCAAATTAATTCCATTCGGCAGAGGAATTAAAGCCAGTGTAGCATCTGAACGGTCACAGCACTCAGCAGCAGTCAGTGCACTGAGTGTGTGATAGATATACAGAGGACTGTGAGTATGCTGTTGATCTTATACTAATCCTCTAGAGAGGACATTGCAGATCATGTGTTTAGGGTGTGTGTGTGTGTGTGTGTGTGTGTGTGTGTGTGTTTGGATTATATGTAGACACCAACTTCACCCTGGTATTTCCTGTTTCTTGTTAGTTACTGTGCTAAAGTCAAGCAGAAGAATATTAGATATGTCTTTAACTGATTCATGAATGAATGAAAAATGAATGAATCTGATTCAATTAAAGAATCAATATCATGTGAAGGTTTTTTTGTTTGTTTGTTTACTAAATTCAAACCCCCTACTTAAATGACAATCGACCTTGTCCAGGTGAATAGAGCCGCCATATCTAACTTAATTTTTAACGTCTATCATAATCTTCTTAATGACCAAGACCCATTTTCTCTAATTTTTTGAGGTTTACTCGTTTAAATGTTGTATTAAATGTTTCTATATGTCCGTTGATACCTCCCTCATGTTTTATCGCTCCCTCCCCCATTTAGGTGGGTTTAATATTTGGGCCATAACCCCGGAGGAGCGAGGGAAGCATGACAAACAGTTTGATTCCCTCGCTCCCACACTGGGATATGTGTCAGGTGAGTGTGGACACACACACACACACACACACACAAATATCACATATACACACAACCTAGATAAGGACTGGAATCAAGGTCAAAATGCAGTGCTTGATAACACACACTCCCACACACATGTATTGCTAACTATTCAATTGTGTGACGGTGTGTGTTCAATGTGCAGGCGCTCAAGCACGCAAGTTCTTTCTACAGTCTGGCCTCTCTGCTTCAGTGCTGGCTGAGATCTGGTAATATAACACACACACACACACACACACACACACACACTTTCTTGTATTTTGGTCAGTAATTTGCACATTTTATATCCACATCTCTCATTTTCTTTATGTGGTCAAAAATTAAATGACAAGCATCACAGTTTGCCCTCAATATTAAAGAACTTTGAACGGTGCCCTAAAAAGTTTTCAGTGCTTCCCTTAGTCCCTGGATTCTGCAAATACATTTACATTTGGTCATTTAGCAGACGCTTTTTTACGAAGTGAGCACAGGGTCGACCACAGCATTCCTGGAGCAATAAGGGATAAGGGTCTTGCTCAAGGACCCACATTGGTAACTTCAGTGGATCTGGGATTTGAACCCACAACCTTCAGATAGATAGCCCAACACCCTAACCACTGAGCTACCACTGTTTTCTTTTTTATTAATAAAGATTTAATTTGATAACTCAATGTATTTCTTTTTTACTTGTTGGTTTCGAGTCTTTGTGTCTTTTCCGTGGGTCTGTGTACGCATGTGTCTCAGTCTCTGTGCACTTCCTCAGGACTTTGGCTGACATGGGCAAGGATGGAAAGATGGACCGTTTAGAGTTTTCTATTGCCATGAAGTTAATCAAGCTGCAGCTCCAGGGTCAGCCCCTCCCTCCTGCTTTGCCTATCATCATGAAGCAGACCCTGGTCTCTGCCCCGGTTCAGAGCTCATCTGCCCGCTTCGGTACGCAGTGTGAAAAGCCAGTATTTGTGCAATAACTTCTTACGGCTTGTTTTGGCTGTGTGTGTTTGTGTGTGTGTGTGTGTGTGTGTGTGTGTGTGTATTTACACATATTTAAACTAAAAACAAGGTAACGGATTTTATTTGTTCACAGTGTACATAAATATATTTTCCTTTTGTAATTGAAGGAACATTTTGCGTTTGTAGGTATGGGTTCGATGCCAAACTTGTCCATCCTGCCAACAATGCCAGTGCTTACCCCAGTGCCCATTACCTCTTCCATGACCTCCGTGACGTCCCTGTCATCCATGCCTGCTGGACCCCCTATGCTGCCTATGCCTATGATTCCTGACCCTCTTAATATGCCGGCCTTACCAAATGGCACTGCCACAGTACTAACTCCAACATCTGGTAACACACACACACACTCTCTTCTTATTAATATTAAAATATTTTCTCAATTTCGCTTTACGTTATCAAACATCAAATGACAATCATCACATTATCACTTTTTTCCTCAAAATAAGTGTTCAACTAAAGAAGTGTTTACTGCTTCCCAGAGCCCTTAGTAAAGAATGCCATGACTGGCTGCTAGGTGGTAGCAGTGCTGATGTTAAAACATGGAAATATGTTTCTTAGTTAAAAGAGAAGCTGAAATTAAGGATGTGTTGTCAACTTTTGTTTTTATGTGTGCATGTGTGTGAGTGCACGGTGTCTTGTGGTTTAAATGTACCTTTTCATAGCTGCCCCTCTCTTCACAGGGTTAAGCAAATCTCACTCTCTCCTGGATCTGGCATCCAGCAGGTAAGAAATCAGGTTATTAGAGTTTTGAATACTCATTCTGTTGTGTACTCACTCATCTTAATTCAAAATTTTGACATAATTTACATTTTCTTCTCCTGATTTAACCGCAATTGTTTTGTAATAGTGCAACAATGATAACATCTCTTATTTATAGATCTAACTGAAGTTATTTTTTGCTGAATGTTAACACACTGATGACACCTTCTCATCTAACATCTGACTGGTAGTCTGTAAATCATGTACTGATGTAACCCCCAAATCCAAATCCTAACTTTATAATGTGCTGCACGCAACAAATAAATAAATAAATCTGCAGGTTTTACGAAGCTGCTTATGTGTTTTAAGGATGAAATGGGCGCGGTAGCTCAGTGGGGGTGCAGTAGCTCAGTGTTTAGGGCATTGGGCTATCAATCTGAAGGTTGGGGGTTCAAATCCCAGGTCCACTAAAGTTACCAGTGTGGGTCCTTGAGCAAGGCCCTTAACCCTCATTGCTACAGGGATGCTGTAATTAACCCTGTGCTCACTTTGTAAGTCGCTTTGGATAAAAGCATCTGCTAAATGACTAAATGTAATGTAATGTAGATTAGATATAAAGTGAGGATGCTGCATCACAGTCACAGTATTAATACTTTATAAGATGTTACTGCAGTTCGACTACAGTGTTTCATGCTGTTTATTTATTTCATGATTTCCATTCACCTTTGACTGAAACCAGCTCAAATTCTTCCTCCACTACCTCTCTGGCAAGTAACTCACCCAAAACCGGAGCTTCGGATTGGGCGGTACCTCAGTCATCCCGCCTTAAATATCGCCAGCAGTTTAACAGCCTGGACAAGTTGATGACTGGATATCTGTCAGGTGTGTGTGTGTGTAAATGAATTAAACATGCATTTATACCTTAAACTCATATATCAGAATCAGAATCAGAATGTATATGATGTAACAACATGTTTTATTTGAATGTTTTTAAATTACACATTAGGATCCTCAAGTCCTGACCATTAGAGAACAGAGTAAATAATCAAAGTCTCAATGAAATTAAGTGTGTGTGTGTGTGTGTGTGTGTGCACACTTGTAGGTGTACAGGTCAAGAACGCTCTCATTGCCTCCAACCTCACACAGACTCAGCTTGCCACCATATGGTGAGTGTACATTGCTGTTCTTTCGATGGGAACATTATCCCGCTGTATTCATCCATGTGAATCTGTGTGTGTGGTGGCTCTGTATTTTAATAGGACGCTGGCGGATGTGGATTGTGATGGGCAGCTCAGAGCCGAGGAGTTTATTCTGGCTATGCACTTGGTGGACATGGCCAAAACAGGCCGTCCTCTACCTCTCACCCTGCCTGCCGATCTCATACCTCCCTCTTTTCGGTAACACACGTACACAGGCGCACACAAAATTACGGTTTAAGAAATAATGAATCATTCTTGTATGTGCACCAGCAGAACGGGGAAAGCATGCGACCTGCCCAATGGCACTGTTCCAATGATCAGCACTGACCTCATCGAATCAGAGCTTCAACACAAGAATAGGAGCAACGGTGAATGTCCACACACGTACCATCCATCACTACTAATGATCAATTAAAGATGGCAAGTTGATTGAATCCCGATTTGGATGGAGTTTCCATGTTCTTCCCGTGTCCGCACAGAGTTCTCTGGTTTCCTTCTCCAGTCTAAATATATATCTAAATTGTGCCTATATAGAGTTAGTCAGTGTGTACCCACTGACAGATTGGCACCCACCCCCCACACTATTATAGAATTAGTCGGAAGATAATGAGATGAGATAAGATGAGAAGCGATCTATAATGTCAGCGTGCTTATAGATTGGACTAAAATGCGGCAGTAATGGTGATGTGTTGGGGTATGTTATGTTGGTACAGGGGGATCAGAAACAGCCGTTCTGCAGAAACATGAATGTAGACAAAAATTCTAATAGACTGCAATCTGTAGTTATAGAACTACAAAGTGCATCTCTATAGTAAGTGGATCTCTATAGTATGGATGATGATGACGTTGTGTCTCAGTGTCGTACGAGGACAAGCTGAGGGAGAACTTCCAACGGGGCAGCATGGAGCTGGAGAAACGACGACTGGCTTTGCAGGAGGAGCAGCGGCGCGAGGCGGTACGACGGAGAGAGGAAGAAAGGCGGGAGGAGGAGAGGAGACGGCTGAAAGAGAGGGAGGAACAGGAGAGAAGAGAGCGAGAAGCACTGCGGAGGCAGCGAGAGGAGGAACGACAGATAGAGATGCAAAGAGAGATGGAGCGCCAGAGGGAAGAAGAGCGGCTGAAGGAGCTGGAAAGACAAGAGGTAATGCCTGTCAGTCTGAGACCCTCATGTTCTATAGAGACTAATATACAGGAACCCAGTGTTCCTCAACTAGGCCTTCAGTAATGTTTTATGGCTATAAGAGCCGTCTTATTATGCAGAAATTCAGTATAAAGAGTTCAAAGGATGGATAACTCATGTATCAAAAATAAAAATTCACCCATATTATATAACCTCACAAAACTATATTCCATCCATCCATTATCTCCCGCTTTATCCTCTACTAGGGTCGCGGGGGGGTTCCCCATGTCCATGTCCAGGGGAGAACGTCTCCGGTGCTGGGCAGATACACCCAGGACAAGGCGCCAATCTATCACTGGGCACACACTCACTCACACAAACACACTATATATGCGGCAATTTGGAGAACTCAATTGACTTTGATCCATGTTTTTGGACTGTGGGAAGAAACCGGAGAACCCGGAGGAAACCCACGCGGACACAGGAAGAACCACTAAGCCACTGTGCCACCCACCATAATACTATATTATTTAAGAAAATTATTTAGGAGGGCTAATTCAACTTCATCTTTCAGCTGTTCCCAGTAGGGGTGCCACTGTGAATCATTAAACTTCATCTTGACCGTCCTCCTCTGTCACACCAACCTGCATGTTCTCCCTCATCACCTCCGATTTGGCCTTTCTCTCCTCCTCCTGCCTGGAGGTTCCATCCTCTGCATCATTCCACCGATATAAACCTCATCCTTTATCTGCACCAAAACATCCTATCTGTACCATCCCTCTAATAAATTAATTCACTTCTATCTCCCTCTCCTGCCTATAAGCATCTATAAGCCGTACAAGATCGCAGGCCTCAATACTGTTCAGCCATCTTTCTTTTTTACCCTTCTTTCACTTCCGCCTATCACAACTTTTTACGGTACATAATGTTGCATTGGTCGTTTGTTAAAAAATCCGGTTCTTCTGATTTCCAGGCCGTGGAGCGACAGCGGAGATCGGAGTGGGAGAGGATGAAGCGAGCAGAGCTGCAGGCTCAGACTGAAAAAGAGAAGAGAGATATTGAGAGACTCACAGCCAGAAAGAGAAGTCTGGAGCTTGAGTTGGAGGCTGTGGTCAGAATCCATCCATCCATTATCTTCCGCTTTATCCTATATTAGGGTCACGGTGGGGTTCCCCATGCCCATCCAGGGGAGAACGTTTGGGGCGCTGGGCAAACACACCCAGGACAGGGCGCCAATCTATCGCTGGGCACACACTCACACAGACACGCACACATACACACTCTAAATGGGGCAATTTCAAGAACTCAATTGACTTGATCCATGTTTTTGGACTGTGGGAGGAAACCGGAGAACATGGAGGAAACCCACTCAGACACAGGGAGAACATGGAAACTCCACTGGTCAGAATCTCTTCTATAATTTCTAAGCAAACACAAACAGTGTTGAACATCGACAAAGTGGCTTTCCAAGGGGTCCTATAAAGGTGCTGACTCAAAAAATGTAGGATACCAACATGTTTGGTATGATTTTGCAGTACATACATCATGCACTGGGGGGTTCATTTGGTTAAATGTGGCAGCTTCGTGATGCTGCTGCCTGAAGTTACAGCTGCCTTTCTCTCTCCCAGGGTAACAGGCACAAGCAGATTTCTGACTGTCTCCGCGATGCCCAGAGCAAGAGGCGAGTACAGAGGGTGGAGCTAGAGCTCATCAATCAAAAAAGAGACAGCCGCATATCTGACATCAACTCCATCCAGCTGCAGTTTGAGGTTCTAATGGCACTACATCTACGTTATGAAGTCATAATGTGTGCGTTCATCTCTTTACATGTTGGAACAGGATGTGGCCTTCCCCAAAGTTTGGACAACATGGCATTTACATTAACTTAGATAATGGCTGCATCCCTAATTGCCTACTAAACTATATGAATGTGTTACTTTATGAAATGACATTCAACTGAAGTATATTCTCCTTTTAGGATATTCAAAGGGAGTTGAGGGCTCTTGCACCAGAGAAACAGAAACTGACTGACAGACTGCGAGCGCTCACGCAGAACAGCACGACCTGTAAGAACACACACTGCTTCAGAGCATAAGGAGGGTGTTGCTGAAGAAAATGTGCATAATGCACTGCTACGTTATTTACTGTGTATATGAATAAAATAATGGCGGTTATCTAAATGCTTTATGGAATTTATAGTAAATAACTTTAGTTGAGGGCGGCACGGTGGCTTAGTGGTTGGCATGTTCGCCTCTCAACGCTAGGAATTCCTGGTTCGAATCCCCATCTGGGAGTTTCCATGTTCTCCCCGTGTCCGCGTGGGTTTCCTCCAGGTTCTCTGGTTTCCTCCCACAGTCCAAAAACATGGATCAAGTCAATTGAGTTCTCCAAATTGCCCCATAAAGAGTGTATGAGTGTGTGCCCAGCGATAGATTGGCGCCCGTCCTGGGTGTATCTGCCCAGCGCCCGAAACGTTCTCCCCTGGATGGGCATGGAACCCCCCCCCCCCCCCCCCCCCCCCCAATAGAGGATAAAGCGGAAAATAATGGATGGATGGATAACTTTAGTTGCAAAGATCCTGATAAAGTATGAGTTGTAAGACTGCACCACCTGTGGCGTAACAGAGGAACAGCCACAAATTACTGTGGCACTTGATTTTAAACTGTTTAAAAATGTTTATAAACATTTATTATTTTAATAAGCCTTGCAATCCCGGTATTAATCCATAAAGTGCTGCACATAAATATAATTATCAATAATCAATCAAAGTAAATCTTTAATCTGTCATGAGGGTAATTGTGAAACACAGCTCAATGCAGAAACACCCTTGTAATGTATTGTATTGAGCATACTTTGAGTTCCCATGTTCTCCCCATGTCTGCATGGGTTTCCTCTGGGTTCTCCTGGGTTTCCTTCCACAGTCCAAAAACATGGATTCGAGGTAAATTGGTTGCTCGAAAAATTGCCCTTATCTAAATTACCCCTATATAGTGAGTGAGTGATTGTGTGCCCAGTGATGAACTGGCACTCTGTCCTTGATCTGCCCAGTGCTCAAAACGTTCAACCCCTTGATGGACATGAGGAACCTCTCTGCGACACTTGTATAGGATTAAGCAAAAATATAACAAGAGTTACATGTTTTTAATTTACGGCACATTTGCCTCTCAGCGCCAGGGATTTCCGGTTCGAATCCCAAGCTGAGTGGAATTTCCATGTTCTCACTGTGTCCGCGTGGGTTTCCTCCGGCTTCTCCGGTTTCCTCCCACATTACAAAAACATGGATAAAGGTCAATTGTATTCTCCAAATTGCCCCATATAGAGTGTGTCTGTGAGTGAGTGTGTGCCCAGTGATAGATTAGCGCCCTGTCCTGGGTGTATCTGCCCAGCGCCTGAAACGTTTTCCCCTGGATGGGCATGGAGAACCCCACCGCGACCCTAATAGAGGATAAAGTGGAAGATAATGGATGGATGGATGGATGGATGTTTTTAATGTTTTGGGTTCCTTTTCTTTGTTTCCTAGGTTCAGTAGTCAGTGATGTGAAGAACAGTGTGGGAGAAAAAGATTTCAACTGCAGGAAGTTGAAGGAGCAGTTAAACGCTCTGGAAAAAGAGACAACCACGAAGCTTTCAGAGATGGAGCGCTACAGTCGAGACATGAAGGTTCGAATGAAGCCGCTCCCTCTGTCCCTGCCAGACAATAATACAATAACCCACTGTACTGATTTTAACTACACACATCTCACTCTAACGGCAGTAAAGCAACTCACTGAATTCTGTGAACACAACCTAATACCATTTATATCAATAAACCAATAATTACTAATGTATCTATCAAAGTCTCTCTTTCTATCCTGCCTTTTCCTTTCTCTGCTCTCTCTCTCTCGTTCCTTCTCTCTGTACATCTTGTCCTCTCTGGTCCTATGTGTAGCTAGTGGAGCTGGATGACTGTATGCTACAGGGACTTCTCTCTTTGCTGGGCTGTTTAACCAATCTCTTCCTTCTAATCAAGGTTCTTGTTTCCCTTCTTTTGTCTCATTCTACCCGTCGTCCTCACCTGAGAGCATCCAACCATCATTCATTTGTCTTTTTGCTGCGCTCATCAGTCAGCACCACCACCACCACCACTCTCACCCGCTAAGTGAGGCATGGAAGGAACTGAACGGGATTAAAATCAGAGAAAGAGGAAAATAGCTATAGCCCCTAGATACGGAACAGAGCACAGATGTCCATCACTTTAGGTTTAATTATGTTTTTATTTTTATTTGCAAAGGAATCGATATTTTACTGAAACTGCGAAGAGTGATAATGAAATGACTCATAGCATCAACCTCACGTGTCGTGTTGCAACAGTGGAATTGAGTGGGGGGGGGGGGTTGGGTCCTGAGCCCGAATGCAGCATTGAGGAGATGGATTTGAATTTTGCAGGAGCTGAGAGAGAGACAGCTGCAGCAGCAGGCCGTGCTGGAGCAGCTCGGCCGAGTGAAAGAGGAAAAAATGAAAGAGCTGAGGAGACGGTGCCAGGAGGAGGAGGAGAGGAAGAGGAAGGAGGAAGAGGCTGCAAGGTGATCGGAGTTTTATTAAAGTGATTAAATGAGTTCATTAACAACAGAGTGGGAGGCCAGATCAGGGATTTCTCAGCATATAGACCTACCCACAATCCATCTGGCTGAGTAGAACTGTACACTTACAGAAAAACATTTCATACACCTTCTTCTTCTGCTGTCTGATTTTAGACTGGCCAAACTGGAGCTGGAGCGCCTGCAGGAGGAGGCCGAACGTCAGAGGAGGCTCCTGCAGGAGAGAGAGGAAAGGCTTAGGGAGGAGCAGGAGCTCCAGGCTCAGGCGCGACTCCGTGAGAGTCAGGAAAAAGGAGCCCAGCAGGAGAAGGAGGATCGAGAAAGGGAGGAGAGGAAGCATATAGAGGAGCAGGAGCTGGAAGAGAGGAGGAGACAGGAGGAGCAAGCCAAGGACGAGAATGCGTGTGAGGCTGGAAATGAAGAATTGAAGAAACCCGCGGATGTTCGCGCGCAGCTCTGTGCACTGTTCAGCTGCAGCGCAAACGAAGCAGGTGTGTGTGTGTGTGTGTGTGATCTGTAATGGAAGTATGTGATGTGATGCTGCTGTGATGACATCATTGGATGGTGTGTTTGCAGGTGTTCAGCCTGTTGTTTGTGATGCTCAGGAGATTAATGGTTTATTGAGCACCTACAGAGCCCTGTATCCCTTCACTGCCCGAAATCAAGATGAGCTTACACTGGAGGCTGACGGCATAATTCAGGTAGTACACACACACACACACACACACACATTTTTAAACCAATAACCAGTAATAAGAGTGGGATACCTGTATACATATATACATGCCCCTCAGGTGGATGAGTCGACGGTGAGAGAACCCGGCTGGTTGTATGGTACATATGGAGATAGAAGCGGTTGGTTTCCTGAGAGCTATGCTGAGAAAACCACTAACACGAAGCCCGATGTTACCGCAGCTCACCCACATTCCACAGCGCCTCCTAATGACCATTTCAAGTATGACTGTATTACAACAGCTGCTTATTCTAACTTTGAATTGATGCAAATCTGATTAACTCTGTACTATGTGATTACTACAGAATCCCCAGAGTGGATATAGAGGGACCCACACCAACACACACACCTGCAGCTACACACACACAACACATGCAGGTGGGCTGCACATTCACTTCTATAGTCACATTCTAAACGTGGAATTTATTACTTATATAAGGAAGTGTGTGTGTGTGTGTGTGTGTGTGTGTGTGTGTGTGTGTGAAGGCCATAGCTCATTGTGCTTGGACAGCTACCACTGAGACTCACCTCAGCTTTTCTAAGGATGACATTATCACCGTTCTAGAGCAGCAGGACAGCTGGTGGTATGGGAAGCATGGAGAGAACCAAGGCTGGTTCCCCAAAACCTACGTCTCCATGATGATCACAAACAACACACACCCAGAGTAAGATATTTTAAAGGTGTTGCAATCATACCTAATATTTATTTCCAGGCAGATTACAGTCTAAATCTCTGTTTACGGAAAAAATCTGATGCTTATAAAATAAAAAAATCTGTTAAAGTTTTAAAAAATAAATGTTTTTTGGGTATGAAATCCAAAAACCCAACCCATCATGATGGATTTTCTCTCAGCATGCTGATATTATGTTCCTATTTATATGATGAGCTGCTTGGTGCATTGTGTAAATGTGGGTCACACGCTGTAAGGACAACCTGCTTTTTGAGGGCATTGCAGCATTTCATATTTTCCCAGCACATCAAAGTCAGAGGGTTCATCTACAGACTGAACTAAATTCCAGATGCTCATGTTTGTGTCGCCTCCAGGCCTTTATACACCACTGTAGATGAGCTGGACCTGCAGGAATTGGTTCTGCTCGAAGGTGAGCATGTGGATGATGCATCTAATCGATAGGATGTGATCAGGATTACCAGAATACCAGTGTGGATTTTACTTTCAGAATACGTGGCTCTCTATACATATGAGAGTCCAGAGTCAGATGACCTTACATTCCGGGCGGAGGACGTCATCCTGGTCACAGAGAAACAGGGCGAATGGTGGAGAGGTTGCATCGGTGACCAATCAGGACTCTTCCCCTCCAACTACGTCAAACCCAAAGATTCTGATGTAGGTGAAATCAAGCATACACACAGTATTAGTGAAAAAATAGAATGATAGCACAACACCCTAACCACTGAGCTACCACCACCCTCTCAATAGAGGGTGAGATGGTGGTGCAACAGCACTTCACCTCACAGCACAATGATACTCGTTTGGTTCCTAGTTGGAGTGAACAGGATCTAGACGTTTGATTGTTGGGACCATAATGTCATTATTTTATTATTTTTTTTACTCAGACTGCCAAACTTGGTATCTCCAGTAGAAAACCAGGTACGTGGTTAATTACATTGTCCTAAAAAAGCCATGTGAACTTAATAAACAGTGAATGCCCCTTCAATCTGATTCTGTTTTTTAGAGATCGCACAGGTGACCACAGCGTGTGTAGCCTCCACAGCAGAACAGCTGAGTGTGATTCCTGGACAGTTAATCCTTGTTCTCTGTAAAAACTCATGTGGTTGGTGGCTTGGACAGCTGCAGGTTTGTGTTTTATTGTTTAAAATATTTTTTTACAAAAAATTTGTAGAATTATTCACAATAAGGTGAATTCAGACTACATTGTAGAACTGAATCAGCACATATGTTTGATGCTGCACATGTTTATTAATGATGGCAGGTGGTTGCTTCACATCACCTTGGACAGCAGTGAGAAATTGGACACATGGGATTTAAAAAAAACAGGATTATTATTAATAGTAATTATTAACAAGCCTCTGCTTGTAATGAAATTTATCCTGCAAGAGGTGTACACTGCAGAATATAGATTGGCCCCCAATTGGATCCCAATTGCCCCCCGGGTGCCATGTACAGTGGTGCCCACTGCTCCGTGCATGAGTGCTCACTTGTGTTTGAATTTCAGTCGGTGTAGTTTTTTTCAGGTCCTGTTACAAATATTGTAACATGATTTTGTGTTTTGTAGGCGCGGGGTAAAAAACGCCAAAAAGGCTGGTTTCACTCTTCAAACGTCAGACTGCTCGAACCCAGCAGTGGCAAAACAACTCCTGCACCTCCACCACGTATGTGAGACACAGACACATTACAAACATGCAGGTTACAGACATGTGAACTTCAGTCATTCACAGACAGACATGCACATCAATGTGTTTCTATGAAAACTTGTATATGTGTAGGGGCGTGGTGCGTGGTGCAGGCATGGCGGCTTAGTGTTCAGCATGTCCACCTCAATTTCCCTCTTTTTAAAGTTTGCCAGGTGATTGCCATGTATGACTACAAAGCTGCCAATGGAGACGAGATGAGCTTTCTAAAGGGTCAGCTGATTAACGTGCTCAACAAGGACAACTCAGACTGGTGGAAAGGAGAGGTCAACGGGGTCACAGGGCTCTTTCCAACCAATTACATCACGATGACCACAGAGTCTGACCCCAGCCAGCAATGTGAGTTCTGTCCGTTTTAACTAAAGAATTCATAAGGACATTTATATTTGTGTTAATCAGTTATTCACATTAAGCACATTCCCAAATGCACTCACACGACCTTAAGACCTTGAGACGTCAACTAATTTAATATTCTGTTCACACTGCGTTTACTGCTCTGTATAAAGTCATCAGGTTCAAATATTTTTAATGCAACTGGAAATTTCTGCCCGAACTTATATCTGCTATCCACCGTTCTCTTCATGCTCCATCATCTTCATTCTCCTTATTCTTTATTCCTTTCTCTTTTTTTTGCTCTCCGCCTCATTTCTGCTTTATTTTAGGAATTGTAGCCTTGGCCCATCCTCCGCTTTATCCTCCTTTCCCTCCACTTCCAGTCGGGGAGCGTCTCCGCTCCGGGGAATCTGCCTTTAAACCTCATTCTACTGGATGAGGGTCCTTCCTTTATCTGTTTTGATTGTCTTTGAAGGGTTTCCCTTCCAGTTGTTAGACATTTCGTTGTGTGTAATTTCTTGATGTTGTGCATATTTTCTTCTTTTTGTTTATCAATCAGCCAAAAGATGTCAGGACCTGCAAAAAAAAAACCTTTAACTGGCTGCTGATGTTGTGCTTGTCACCACCTTGTGGCTGCAGCTTTTGTTTGCAATACACACCTGAACATGAACATATATAGTGGTTAGCACATCTGGCTCTCAGTGCTGGGACCCACCCCTCACACCCATAGAAACAGCCACTGATGCTGTTCACATATAAAACTTCGAAAAACACAAATAGAAGCTGATTGAGTGATGCTGAACTGCTGCCCTGTTAACACTGTAAACATGTTTTGGCTGATTGTCCTGAAAAGAAAATTATATGCATTATATTTCGGACCAGAATATTCTTTAATAATTTATGTGTAATAACAGGGTATTATCTATAGTTCTTAAGTAGCGATGAGAAAAGATCCTACAGGACTTAAAATGCCCTTAACAGAAGAACTGTTGTGGATTGTATGTGTGTATGTGCCTATACACGCGAGTCTGTATGTTACACCAGCACGTTTCATCCTCACAGCCGTTTACAGCATGGGCTTACTGTAAGCTTCTCTCTGTTCTGTAGCAGCACCAGCATTTTTTTAAGATTTTGTATGTTATTTTTTGGTTGTTTGAATTTTTTATATTGCTGATGCTTGATTTATTTTGTTAACTTTGTTTAAAGTCAACTTTATTTTATTAGAAATGAAATAAGCTTCTTTTCAATAGGCTTTCTAATATCCTTAATTTTTCATTAATGTCCTTCAAGTGTCCTGTACATGGCGGCTGGGGAACAATTGGGGTTAGCTGCATTGCTCAATGGCACTAAAGTCATAGTACTTGGTGGGAACAGGAATCGAACCGGGGACCATCAGGTCTTAAGGATGGCTTTTAACCCCAAATCTACAACTGAACGGCACATGAAAAAAAACAGCCATCAACTTTGTATATGAAACCTAACGAGGCCCCACTTTATTTCGTTTCACCTCATTATTCAAGTTAAAGTTAGTTTTAGGTTTTGAGTTTGCATCTCAGTTTTAATGGCTGTTATAACCCTGGTTACACACATGAGTGCACACACACACCTGATGATGTCACCAGCAGCATGTTATCCTGTAGCACTTGATCAGCCGCTATGCAACCCGTTAACAGCAGTTAGAATCCAGCGCCACGGTCTTTCACCTCCGACGTGTTCTAACACATTCCGCTCGGCTTTGCAGTTGTTTTATACAGAGAATTTGTCATGAAATTAGGATACCATGTTTAAAAAAGGTATAAATGAATAAAAGTTTTTAACCATAGGATCCAGTGTTGATGTCATTATGCCTGTTTTTTAAATATCCTTTATTACTGTACTGTAGTCCACAAACAGATGAACAACAGGCTGGAATTGTAGACTACAAAGTCAATCTTTACAGAAGGTGGAACTTATAACATTAATAATAAGAGAAGCAAAAAGGAGGCGTGTCCATGTTGGAATTCACTATGTACCCATGCTTTTCTCTTAGTATGTGCATGTGTACATATGTACATTCTTGTCCATGTGTGTATCTGTCTGCATGCCTATGTCTGCGTCTCTGTGTGTGTTGGTGTGTGTAGGGTGTGCAGATCTTCTGAGTTTGGACTCCATGAGTTCAGAGGAGAGGAAGAGACAGGGCTACATTCACGAGCTCATTGAGACTGAGCAGACATATGTACAGGATCTGGAACTGGTACTCGATGTAAGAAGCACATACACAAACACGTTAACTCATATATTTATATATAACATTCTTTTAAAATGCTTGTTGGATGATCCGCACACTATACGAACCACACCACAATTAATATTACATATAAATTATTTTTTTAAACTGTGAATAACATAAATACTGATGCAGTACATTGGTAGTTTTCTATTTTCTCTTATTAATGACATTTTTAGTGACATTTATAAAAGGAAAAAATGGTACTGTGAGGGGATTTTAGACTTGTCTCAAAGCATCAAGGTCTGAATTAGTTTTCTGGGCAGAGAAGGTCTTTTCCATGTGGGCTTGTATGTTCTCTACCATGTTGGCATGGGTTTCCTCCCACAGTCTAAAAAAATATTTGTAGGTAATTTGGAGATTCCCAATCCCCCAGACCGAGCACCATTGGAAAACAAATAAGGCAGAATTAAGGATTATGTAGTGTAGTTTAACAGATGTACTACAGTCTGTAACTGTTAAACTCCAAAGTCCATCTTTGTGTGCAAATATTTTCAGGTGTTTTATAAGCCGATGGCAGAATCAGGCCGCCTGACTGAGGCAGAGATAAACATGATCTTCGTTAACTGGCGAGAGCTGATCATGTGCAACATTAAACTGCTGAAGTGAGAGTCACATGAAATAATGATCTAATTTCTTTGTCATTCTTTTGAATGATCATGACTCTGGCTCTGGAAACCCGAGTAGCAGTGAATCAAATGTGTTTGCAGAGCGTTGCGTGTACGTAAGAAGACGGCAGGCAAGCGTATGCCCGTGCAGGTGATCGGAGACATCCTGGCTGCTGAGCTCGCACACATGCAGGCCTACATCCGCTTCTGCAGCTGCCAGCTGAACGCTGTAGCCCTGCTGCAGCACAAAACCGACGATTCCTCTGATTTCAAACTCTTTCTGAAAGTAAGAACCCTCCCTCTGTGTGACTATAAAGACAATATTCAGTAATTTTCTTCCCATTCTTTACAAATCTTTACGCTACTATTAAGTATGGCAGGAGCCATGCACTGTGTTACATATGCAGCACTGATTAACCTCTACAAACCAAACCATTCCACATGTGGCACACTACACTTAATACTAGTCAAGTACACAGAGGTTTACCTTAGAGAGCATGTGCACCCACCACAAAAATGTACTGAATAAAAAAGGGTACCTACTGATTGGTAATAGGGCTGCTGTCCAAATTGTGACATGTGTAAAAGCTCAGGTATCAGGAGGACATTTTTTTATTCTATTTTTTTTTAACCTTTTGAATCTTCATTTGAACGATTAACTCTTTTTGGCAGTTTTGGTTATAGCAGATTATTTGCTCAGGCGAATATGTTCATTAATATTTATAGCCACTTCTTTATTTTACAGAAAATTGCCACCAATTACCGCTGTAAAGGCATGCCACTGTCCAGCTTCCTGTTAAAACCCATGCAAAGGATCACTCGCTACCCCCTGCTCATCAAAAATGTAAGACATCAAACCAGATGCTAAGTCCAGAACTGGCCATGGAGTTCTCGTTATAGTTTAAGTGACATTCATTTACATGTAGATTTTGGAGAATACTCCTGCGGGACACGTGGATCAGGTGAACCTTCGGGAGGCGCTGGAGCGAGCTGAGCTGCTGTGTTTGCAGGTTAATGAGGGGGTGAAGGAGAAAGAAAACTCCGACAGACTGGAGTGGCTGCAGAACCATGTGCAGTGTGAAGGCGTCATTGAGGTGAGTGCAGTGTTGCAGGGTGATCTGTTTTAGTAAAGTGAACAGTGAACAGTTGCGTATTGGTTAGCAAATCCGCCTCTTCTGGGCCCTTGAGCCCTTTGGGATTGTTCGGTCTTACTACTGAGGGCAGAATTTGACTGGAAACTGTACAGTGTGATAATGTGATAATGTTAACGCAGGGCCATTAGTTATAGATAAACCAGCTGTGTGAAATTTAAATGAATAACCTGTACCTTTCTTTTCCTGTCCAGCACCTTGTCTTCAACTCTCTGACGAACTGCCTTGGTCCTCGCAAGTTGCTGCACAGTAGTCGTGTGTATAAAGCCAAAAGCAACAAGGAACTCTGGGCTTTTCTCTTCAGTGACTTCCTGCTCTTCACTTCCACATCCAAGCAGTTCTCCTCCAGCCCCGAACGGCCCTTTAGCCCCAAATCCAATGTGGTGTACAAGGTGTACAAAACGGTAACCCACTCACAAACAGCACTCTGACATCAGTGACATCAGTGAATAGTGAGTGTGTCTATGGATGTTTTTGCCTGTAGATCAATAAGATCCTTTGTGAGGTCAGACACTGATATTGAAACAGATCTCTCAAAGATCAGGTCAGAATTTAGTGATGTTACTGACGTTCATGAGGTAGAGATAGTATATAAACTATTGCTTCATAATGGAGTTACACTAATGTGGCAAGATTAATTATGGTATTTCTTCAGTCTCTAATCCCCTTATTTCAATCAGGGTCTTGGTGTTGCTGCACTCTACCCCTGCTCTGATGGTGGGTCATCAGTTTGTGTTGCGAGCTGGACAAACCTGGTTGAGGTCTGCACACCCCTGGAGCAATGAGGGTGAAGGGTCTTGCTCAAGGACCTACATTGGTGGCATCAGTGGACCTGGGATTTGAACCCCCAACCTTCAGATTAATAGCCCAACATTTTAACCACTGATTAACTCTGGTACCATACCTATAATCATGCCAAGTACTATGGCTGAAGTGCCCTTGGGCAAGGCACCTAACCCCAGCTGCTTCCCGGGCGCCATGTACAGGGCTGCCCACCACTCCGGACATGTGTGCTCACTTCACTCAGTGTGTGTATATGTGTGTGATGGGTTTATTGTGGAGGACACACCCCTCTGTTTGTAAGCGCTGTAGGAAAAATAGGTCACTTTTATTTATGCATGTTACATAACAGTGGGAGGAAACCCAAATCCTGCTATGAGACAGATTTCAACTTCTAATCAGTTTCCCTCACAGGGCGTAAACAATAGGAATGATAGGGACTAATTCTGATATGTTATTAGATGTAAGATGTTTAAAAACCCGGGTTTCTCTCCTTCTTTCTCCTCAGCCTGTGTTCCTGAATGAAGTGCTGGTTAAAATGCCGTCTGAGCCTTGCAGCGACGACCTGGTGTTTCACATCTCCCATATAGACCGGGTGTACACTCTGAAAGCTGATAGCATCAAGGAAAGGTGCATCTAAACACACATGCACAGAAATATCTCTTCAACCAGAGTGACACACTGACAATGACTTATTTGTTCTGTTTTATCAGAACGACGTGGGTTCAGCGGATCAAAGCCGCTTCAGAGCACTTCATCGAGACCGAGAAGCTGAAGAGAGAGAAGGCATACCAAGGTTGTAAAAGGGGGGGACTTTTTTATCTGTGATATGCTTGCTGTCTAACCTACAGTTCTAAACACACATCCCGTATTTTTTTATTTTCCACTATACAGCTCGCTCTCAAAAGACGAGTGGCATTGGGCGTCTGTTAGTTACAGTTCAGGAGGCTGTCGAGCTGAAACCCTGCAAACCGAATGGTGAGGTTTCATTCATAACTGTGTTTATTAAAAGTAAAATCGTCGATAAATTGGTCAATTTCAACGTAATCTAATCCGTTTTTTAAAGTGAACACTGATCGCTGAGCAAAGATTCCAGTCAAATACTGCCATCTAGTGACCAAATCGTACAACACAGTTCATTAAAAAAACAGCAGCAATGGGCTTTGAGCTACATTTACATTTAGTCATTTAGCAGACGTTTTTATCCGAAGTGTGTCGGTTCCCCAGGAACCGGTCGGAGTAGGTGGATCCGCTACTCGGAACGACGTAGTCGGGGGCGGGGGTTCGTGCCAACAAAAGTTTATTTAGCCACACACACAGATAAACAGTACTTCGGGAAACATAACATTGAGGGATGAACACAGGGGCTGCGGAGCTGGGGTCTGACGTCACGGCGTAGTCGGCGTCAGACGTCAGCGAGGCCGTGTTCCAATCCGCAGGAACGCACAGGGTGGAGTGTGGCTAAACAACTGGCGATGGCAGCAGGACGGTGCACTGCAACATAAAGTCATAAACACAGAACCAACAAGACGAGGTGAACAGGACGAGGTGCAAAAGGGCCAGGTGAACAGGACGAGGCGAAACAGGGCAAGGCGAGAACAAGGCGAGACGGAGAACCGGAGACGAGGGGTGTGGGCCAGAGTGGACAAGGCGTAGCGAGGGTAGGTGCACAAACCAAGACCATCCGGCCAAGAGTGACGGGAGTGAGCTGCTTAAATAGGGAACAGTGATCGGGAAACCCAGGTGTGCATAATTACAGGGGCGTGAACACATAGACCAACCCACACGTGACCAAAACAAACCGGACCAAGACCTACACACAACACGTGACAATAACAACGCATACGGGGGCGTGGAGGCCAGACTAAATAAGGGGCGGAGCTACTCAGGGAGCACCACCCCTCCGTGACCGACCATAACACCAAGTGACTTACAAGGTGAGAACAGGGTTAATCACAGCAACCCTGGATCAATGAGGGTTAAGGGCCTTGCTCAAGCACCCACACTGGAACCTTCAGTGGACCTGGGATTTGAACCCCCAGCCTTGAGATTGATAGCCCAACGTCCTAACCACTAAGCTACCTTGCCCAGCTTATTGGGAATCGCCTTTCTGTTTATATTAATCTGTACTTTGATTTAAAATAATGTATTATATATCATGTATTGATACGAATGTGTGGCGTTTATAGGTGTGTATTATTGTCAATGATGTCAAGACCTTTTTTAACACGTCCCGTGACAATTTGCGTTGTATATAGGCATCTGCTGTACACTATAAATGTATGATGTGATATTTGTTGTAGGTAAGAGTAACCCGTACTGTGAGCTGTCAATGGGAGCTCAGTGTTATACATCAAGGCCTCAGAATGACACAGTCAACCCCAAATGGAACTTCAGCTGTCAGTTCTTTATTAAAGACCTTTACCAAGACGTACTGTGCATCACTGTCTTTGAGCGGGATCAGTTCTGTCCTGATGGTAAGGAAACACCACTGTAGATTACAAATGAACACAACTGTGTACTGAGCTACAGTGAGGATTGTTAGACTGGATGATGTGTATATGGATAATACTTCTCTGCTCTGTGACACTGATGCGGTGAGGGGTCTTTCGTGTAATACATGGACAATATGTGGATTTCAAACTTTTGACTGCTAATGTATTATTGTAAGAGTACTGTAAAGCTTTGAGATTTTGCACTATATAAAATAAGATTGTAATAATTTCTGGTTTTTGTAGCAGGGGGTTTGATATTAGTTCAATCAAGTTAACACAGTTATCTGACCAGAAACTCCCACTGACTCATTAAATGTCTCCTTTGCTATATTACTCATTTGTGCTCACAGACTTTCTGGGTCGCACAGAGGTTCCCGTGGCCACCGTGAAGAAGGACCAGGAAGGTAAAGGGCCTCTTACACGGCGACTACTGCTGCACGAGGTGTCCACCGGCGAGGTCAGAGTTCGCCTGGATCTGCAGCTCTACGATCAGACGCCCCCCTTCTGAGCAGCTCTGATCTGTATCTCTTAGACCTGAAACTTTTAATATCCTGACTTACCACCAGGACATGCTGCATTATGTCCATCATGGTCAGAGACGGTTTGTTGTGAATTGGGGAACATCCAGTAATATAAATCTCTCAAACCCAAGATAAGTGTTTAATTCAGCAGGAGCTTAAGGAAGTGAGTACGGTAACTTGTTAGTACTAAACGTTGTGATTTAAAGGAATGGGTCAGCTCTGTATCATGGGGTTGTAATTGAAGGCAAAGCTGAATTTTGTAGAATTAATGACTACAAGGCTTTAAGAATCTGTATTAAGGTGTTGCTCATTTATTCATTTCTAAGCACACGGCAACAGAAATGCATTGAGGTTCTATGCATTGTGCCTATGGGTCGACGGGCCTAACTTCTCTGTACTTCGAGGACCAGCATCCCGGTTGAAAGCAGCGTCCCTCTGCAGTGGACATGTACTGAATTGCTATATTTCTGTAAAAGAAAAGAAACACAACACAATCAGCTGTGATGTATCCTTCATTACTGGTGATTCATATTCTTCACATATCTACCTGCTGGATTTTTGACAGTCGCGTACGTCCCTTCCTTTCTTCTTCGCAGTCTCCCTACACTTCGTACCAGCATGCTCTGTTATCGGAAAGTCACAGTGTCAAAGTCACAGTTAGTGCCATTAGTAATAAATGGCTTCTAAACAACACAAACAAGACTTCTTGTATTACCTGCATTTCTTGTTTGTGATTGGCGGAGCGGTGGATCCTTTAATTTTGAGGTGCTGGCCTAAGAAAACAATTCATTCATTAAACATTTATAAAGAGGTTTTTGATATGATCCGAGTGTGAAATAGCGGGTTTTGGGATTTTGCGGCCTCTAGTGGAGAGATTGCAGATTGCAGCCACTTCTCCAAAGCAAGGTGGCTGCATCGATGCATTGCTCATAAAAACAGCTGTGCACAGCTATCTTATAAACACAACTGTTAATAGCTGGAGATTATTAAACACAAATAAAAACCATAATTATTACGCTCATATCATCCTCTTAAACCAGGACTGTGACTATAATGCAATTTGCTAAAAGTGAGTAAAGGCCTCGTTTTATATCTAATATAATTAATTCTTGCAATAAAACCTCTTTTCCTTATCTTTATCATTTATTTTCTCACCTGATAACGCCGTGATGTTCTGTTGTGCAGTGAAAATGGCTCATATTCCTGTGGATCGTAGATGTCCAGAAATGCATACCCCTGTAGAAGGTAAGAATTATTAAAATCACCATAGTTACTTACCTCAATGCAAAGTCATAAATCTAAATTAGAAATAATGCCAATAAGAAACCAGTTTCACTCTGCACTGTCATTAGATTAAAGCAAGACAAATTCTGAATAGCGTTTAGCTGAATTTCTTTCACGTAGAGTCAGTCTGCTCCATTAGCCCTGTCCCAGCAGTAGTAGTTCTAATCTCTAATCTCTAAAAAGATTTATATCAGAAAAACTTTCCAAAAAAAATTATCTGAGAAAGATTTAGAAAGGGGTTGCACGGTGGCTTAGTGGTTAGCACGTTCGCCTCTCATCACTAGGGATTCCCGGTTCGAATCCCCATCTGGGTTCTCCCCGTGTCCGCGTGGGTTTCCTCAGGGTTCTCCGGTTTCCTCCCACAGTCCAAAAACATGGATCAATTCAATCGAGTTCTCCAAATTGCCCCATATAGAGTGTGTCTGTGTGAGTGAGTGTGTGCCCAGCGATAGATTGGCGCCCTGTCCTGGGTTTATCTGCCCTGCGCCTGAAACGTTCTCCCCTGGATGGGTATGGAGAACCTCCCAGCGACCCTAATATAGGATTAAGTGGGAGATAATGCATGGAGATTTAGGAAGAACAAACTTTTTAATGTATGTTTGAACAGCAGACCTATGATCAGATTATTGTTGTAGTTGTACCTTGGTATTGCAGTAGTTAAGGTACTGTGCATATATTGTCCTCAATGGCGCCACTTTGTTGTGCTGAAGATGTTGTTTGATGCGGTTCTGCACTGGCTGCCACACACACTGCGTCCAATCCTTGTGTAGAATCTCGCGCTTCCTCAAAGCAAGCATCTCTTGGTGAGTTAGATAGATTTCCAGATCCTAAATGCACATATAGCTGGATATAATTGGTTATACATGTACAGTTATATAAACACACAGTATAGTTGTAAATGCAAGCAGTATTGTTATTTATTATGCATTATTTATTCTAATAACTAGACACCTGAATTAACACATTCTCTGTGTCCAGCAGTGGTTGTGTGATGGCATCTATTTCCTGTTGCTCAGAAAGGAGCTGATTCTGGAACATAATGCACAAATACAGAATTAAAACCAAACAGCACGTGAATGTGAGCCACTTCTGGCTGAGATATGGCACTGCTGAAAACTACCGCCAGTGGTAAATACTTGTGAGTCACTTTCGGTGGTTCGTGCCCCTAATCTGCCACCTCTGCCACAACTAAAATTTCCAGAAAAAAAACACATGATTACCACTTATGAGTCACACACCTGAAGTTTTTTAGAGCATGACAAGTTTAAAGGTGCTTTATCAGCTCGACTTCTCTTCATCACACGTCTGATGTATGGACGGCTTATAACAGATCAGGTTTTCTGTCCAGCACCTCCATGCAGCTGACAAAGCAAAAGAAAATTGGGTTTGCACCACAAACTGCAGCCTAAACACTTTTTAAATGCTTTATTGTAATATCTCATAACTCTCTGGGGGGATGTGGTGCACCCTCCATGTATCATATTTTAAAGAATTTTATATTATATAATATATATAATATATATATATAATATATATAATATATTTATAGGGATCCTTTAATATACTGGCTTTAACACATTCTTGTCTCTAGACCCATCAGTGCCACGAATCATATGGATGCACTTATGGACATATGGATGTAGTTCTCTTTACTTTTATGATCAGTAAAGAACAGAGTAAAATGTACTAAAATGTATGTACAGAAACATTCAACATTCTGGAACTATAGAACTAAAACGTGCATCTACATGGTAACTAAAACTTATACCTTATATTATTTATACTACTGAAAAAAATATCTGCAGCATGTGTAAATAGAAAGAAGTTGTTGATTCGAATGCTACCGTAATACACCGAAAAGCTGCTCCGATACCTTTTCCTGAGCACAGGAGTTGGGTCAGATCAGACCACATCCCGTTGAAACCAGCAGCAGATGTGTATCTAATTATTAATGCATGTATTGTGAGTGCCGATCTGTTGATTGACCTTGTGTGATCAGCATTCTGATAAACTGCTTCAGCAAGATGTTCTAAATATAAAGCTGCTGCTGCTGCTGCGTTTCAAATTCTCATTGCCTGTGATCAATGACGATGAATAATATAAACAGATTCGTGTTTACTGCTTAAAATATATTAAATACAGCCGCGACATTTTTAAGCAAAACGTTTAGCTTACTTACCGTTTCTCACTCGCCTTCCGTAAGCCATACAGACGCTGTTGCTATGGTAACGACTCACCTGTTGCGCGCCCGGCTTTGATGTTTGTACATAAAAGACATGTACGTATACTACAGTATGCAGTATACAATCTGCTAGAAGGTAGTGCGTACCAAATTGTATGACAGCAAATATTGGAAATTTATCATTTCAATCTTTAATATTTTATAAACTTCTAATAAATAACATGTTATTGATATTTTGATGCGCTTGAAATGTCCTCTGATGCCTGAATTGACTTACTCCACATCATATCAATTATTGCATTGTGTGCTGTATACGAACTATAGAGAATGTGGTACATACAATGAGTTTGTGCAGTATGCACTATGCATTACGATAACGAACAGAGCGTCAACACAGCACAAGGATGGAAGAAAACATATTACAAACAATATGTGTTTAAATATGTGCTTTGCTTCCAAAACCAAACTGTTGTCGACGATTAAAAAATTTAACACAAACCTAAGAACCCACATTCAGGTGGTTCATTCAGTTCCTACTGCCCTGTGCTATAATAAAACAGGGGTGCAAAATAAAACCCTACAGTTTAATTTAAAGCATCAGAAATTAGTGAACATAACATCATCTACCGAATGTTTACTCATGCTGACCTGCAGGGGGAGACACCTACAAAGGTGGAGGTACTAACCTATCAAGAGTTTATCCACCGTCTCTGATCGTTTTTTTTTAAATTTTACATGTAGCTATTATCATTTTTAAAATTAGAATAGTATATACATATGTGCTTTTATTAATAAGCTTCAGTTATTTAGACTGAATTATATATAGATTTTTTTTGGGGGGTGTTAGACCATCGGCTCTTCTTCAATGAATGTTTTAATCAGTGTATCTGACTGTCACTTTGCACTGATCTGATATCAGATTGGTACAACGTGAAGTAGCTTAGAGTAGTTAAGGTACCTTTTCCATATTTGTGTAACTTACTAGCTGCTATATTTCTGTTTTTCTTTCGCCGAGAGCTTCTGTGTAGAAAATCTTCATTTATTATAGACTAAATAAAAGCTTACTATATTTTACAAGTAGCTCGCCCAGCACTGCCTACACATTCAAAACCAACGTTATATCTCATTAAAAATCTAACATTTCGCTTACATGAACTTATTTATGAATGATCTTCTGAAAAGTCAACCTGAGCTTCGTCTGAACATAATTGCTCGGGGTTCTAAGTGACATGTCTTTAGATTTATCTCCATGACAACCACGACGCTCTACTTTTTAAAGTTGTTGGGAACGTTCCACTATAATCTGTGAACAGTAGAGGGTTTATAATACCAATTCATTTGTACTTTTGACACATTTCGGGTTTTTTTAATTCATTTTTAGCCTGTAACTTTATACTTTATTGTTCATCTTTAAATTCACGCAAATGAACTCTTGTGAGTGCGAGGTGATGACGTCATTCAGCAACTTCTTGAACAGCTAATAGCTGCTTTCCTTACTGAGGAGTTGGAAACTGGGTGTCAGCACGCGGCGCTGTAGTCTGTGGCAGCCTGAAGACGGTCATCGGTGTGCGCATGCGCCCTGCTAAATTTTGAACAGCAATGGCGGTGTTGTTAGAAACCACTTTAGGAGATATTGTGGTTGATTTATACACAGAGGAAAGACCCAAAAGTAAGTGTGTTGTAGAGCGTATTAAAATGTAAACGTGTGTTCTATGTGCTCAGACGCGTTTTATTGATGCTGAGGCAGTGGTTGGTCAATAATGTTAACACGTCGTGCCTGATCTTTAAGGTACGAGCTGCATTTTTGGTTTATGTTGTTTAAACTTGATATTTATTAATTATATAATTTATTTGCGGTTGGCTACGTGTTCACGGTGGTCGCTACAGATGACGTTCAAAAGTGTGCGGAGTAAGGTTACCGCGTGACGGAGGGTTTTCCTTTAAGTGTAAATGACGGCGTCCGGTTTACTGTGAGACGTAGTGGAATAGTGCTTCAGTTTCTTGACAAAGTCTTAACTGCTTATTTTTTTCTTTTTGTGGCGGGAAACAGTTCACAAATTACGTCAAAGCCGTTATTTTCTTTTTATTTCAGTTATTTACTGTGTTGTTAAAGCGCCACAATTGTTGTTTAAGTCTTGGCCAGCCAGTAGATGTCGCTGTTGTTGCAGTAAGGACAGCACCAGGATCTGGCTCTAAGACCAATATAAATGTTTCCAGCTGTAAAACAAACCATTTGTTTTACTCACCATTTGTTTTGCATGAAATCGTATTATAGGTTTTACAGTGTTAAAGTCATCAATTTTGCCCACTCTGTTACACACAGAAGAGTGAGTCCTCCACATTTAACTCACCCATCTGTGCAGTGAAACACACACCGGAGTAATCGGCAGCCCTGTACATGGTGCCCGGGAAGAAATTGGGCTTAGGTCAGCCATGGTATGACTGCTTCAGTCTATTTTTCTAATCTCCATTAGCTGAAACTGGTCCCCTTTTGGTGCCACATGATTGCACCAACAAATCCGCATCAGAATAACACCGTGACCTGAGGACAAATGTCTCCATGTACTTTTCACCTTCATTTTGAAACTGTGTTGTGTTTTTGCTGTGAGTTTTATAAACCTCTCGTGTTGTTTCTTTGGCAGCTTGTTTGAACTTTCTGAAGCTATGCAAAATCAAGTACTATAACTACTGCCTTATTCACAATGTTCAGGTGAGAGATAATGTACATTTGCACATTTTCCTCATAGCAAAATGTTTTTTTTCCCATTGCTTTTGTTGATTTGATGAGACTAAATTGCCGTAAGGTGTTATCGCATCTAGGTTTGTCTATTCTACAATAGTCTCATGACCCTGTCCATGATGTTTCCTGGACTTACACCCTGTGATTGATGCTCCAGCTCCTCCAATGAACTGTATAAGGATAAATGAGAAAACAATAAAATAAATTAATGAATGCATGTTAAATCCAGCCCTTTTTTTTACAGTGTTATAAAGTTAAGGATTTACAGGTTTATTTTTGGTGCATGTTAATTGATTGACTGATTTGTTACTAATTCTGATCATAAAAAGCATGTGCTGTCAGTTTAAATGTGATAATAAGAATTTAACAATGATTGTTTATTTTTCCATTTCCTTTAGAGAGATTTTATTATTCAAAGCGGAGATCCGACAGGCACCGGACGAGGAGGAGAGTCTGTTTTCTGGTAATGATGTTTTATTATGTTCTTGTTTATACTGTCTCTATTATTTATAATGTCTCCTCGAATCATTGTTGTTAAAATTATTATAAATTAATATGTGTTCTATGGTTTTCAGTAAGCTGTATGGGGACCAGGCTCGATTCTTTGAAGCTGAGAAGGTGCCTCGGATCAAACATAAGAAGAAGGGAACGGTCTCCATGGTTAATAATGGCAGCGAGCAGCACGGCTCCCAGGTCTTTACTTGTGAATTAGTTTGTACTTATGCAGTGAGTATTTTACAATGACTTCACCTCAGTCCATACATCTTTTACTTCACAGTTTCTGATAACCATGGGAGAGAATCTGGATTACTTAGATGGCGTCCACACTGTGTTTGGGGAGGTTTCGGAGGGAATGGACATCTTGGCCAAAATCAATGAGACATTCGTGGACAAGGACTTTATTCCTTTTCAGGACATCAGGTGAGCAGCTGTAAACATCATGTTTGGTTTGATGGTTCTGTACAGACAATGGAGACAATTTGGGTCTACAGCAGGCAGTTCAAACCAGTGTTAGTCTGTTGTCATGTGTTTATATATATACATAAGAAGAAGGGAACGGTCTCCATGGTTATTTACAGTGGGTTGCAAAAGTATTCATACCCCTTGAACTTTGCCATATTTTGTCACATTACAACCACAAACATAAATATATTTCACTGGAATTTAATGTGAAAGACCAACACAAAGTGGTATACAATTGTGAAGTGGAATGAAAGTTATACATGAATCAACAATTTTTTTACAAATAAAAAACTGAAAAGTGCGATGTGCAAAATTATTCAGCCCCCTTTTCCCTGAGTGCAACC
>JAFMOD010000205.1:2979915-3019844 GCA_019802435.1 Corydoras maculifer
ATATATATATATATATATATATATATATATATATATATATATATATACACACACACACACACACTGAAGTACTGTAACACAACAGGATGTGATATTATGTTCTATAAATCATCACCTGTATTTTTGGCTGCATTGGAAGTTTATCTCTCGCATTTAGTAATTAGATTATTTATATTTGACTGTATTGGTTATTAAATGTTTAACTGTGCCGTATGGTGTGTGTGCAGAATAAATCACACTGTGATCTTGGATGATCCGTTTGATGACCCACCAGACCTGCCAGTACCGGATCGATCCCCAGAGCCCACTAAAGCACAGTTGGATGTGAGTCTGTACATGCTTGATACCAGTCTCACGGTCTACAACACTCAAGATGCAATTATTTTAGGCTTTAATAAATGTATATATTTATTAATATATTAAAATGAATGTGTAACATATTGTAGATTGTAATATAATACATACAAACCCATGTTTCCAAATATTAACTTGCAAAACAATGAATTTGAATGTTTCAGAGTGGACGTATTGGAGCAGATGAGGTGATCGATGACGGTGATGGAAAGGATGCTGATGAGCTGGACGAACAGATTAAAGAAAAGGAAGCAAAGACGCAGGCCATACTGCTCGAGATGGTGAGGAGCACTTGTCCATCAGCACACCAATAGTGTCTTGCAGAGAGCATTTTGCAACACTCCTACCCTTAATATTTTGTTGATGTTTTCCTGATGTTTTTGTGCACATTTAGGTGGGAGACCTGCCAGATGCAGATGTCAAACCTCCTGAAAACGTGCTGTTTGTGTGCAAACTGAATCCAGTCACCACTGATGAGGACCTGGAGATCATCTTCTCACGCTTCGGCTCCATTCAGTGGTAAACACTATTACTTGAACATAATGTCATTCTAAAGTAAACCTCTTTTATATGCTGATCTTGTTCGGCTCTTTTAACTTTGACTTTATTTAGATTGGGACATTGATGATGCGTGTTATTGTTTGTGTTTTTTAGTTGTGAGATCATCAGGGATTGGAAGACGGGCGAGTCTCTTTGCTATGCTTTTATCGAGTTTGAAAAGGTTGGACTACAGTCTATCTAAATATATTTCACTATTTATTACCAAGAGTTAAAGGCCCTGTAAGAAACATTGTGCTTTCAACAATCTTGATTCAATTGTTCAATTGTAAACTGTAGTACTAAAGGTTTTTCTGAATAAATATATTCCTAAAATCTGGACAATGGAGCAGCAGAACCATATGGCTCGAGTAAAAAAAAAAATAAAAAAAAAACCTCGATCTTTATTTTCTGCTTATGATTTTTAGATCTTACACACTGCAGCTATAGTAGATAAAATCAGCTGTATTACAGCTTATATGTGTCCCAAAATTGCCTACTAAAAAGTAGCACTACACACAAAAGGTGTGCAAGAATCATGTCCAAATGGCTCATTAAGCTTTAATAGATTCATTGTCTTTCTTTCTTTTATTTCTCTCACTAGTGGCTTTTTTTTTCTTTCTTACATTTACCAGTAAACTGGTTCCTCTCACAATGTATGTAAATGAGAGGAGCTTCAATTCTGTAATCAGGGCTTTGAGATTAAACACATGAATTGATTTGGCTGAAGATCCATTGGTTTGTTTTCTTTGAAGTACATCAATCAAAAGTCTTTGCAGTTATCGAAGTTCAAAACCTTTAGACGCCTTGTATCGTTTTACCACTGTGATTGCAAATTGACACGTTGCTGGCTGTGCAGTGTTCACGCTCTTATATAACCTGTTTTTTTCCAGACACCACCCTTTTTTTAATTCATAGATTAACCACAAGCCGTATTTATTTCAGGTATATTATTGCATATCTCGGGGAAGGGTTCAGCCTTTTGTGTCTTTTCCAATTTATGAAGTGAAAGGGAAAAAAATAATGAACACAACAAGAGCAAAATAAAATGCTTTATATACAGTACATTGAAATGCTTTTAAGGCACCGTACCAGTGTAAATACAGCTTAAAATAGAAACCCAAAGTCTATTATGTTTTGACGAACAATTTTAAAACATGTATTCTTCAGGTGGAGGACTGTGAGAAAGCCTACTTCAAAATGGACAACGTGCTGATTGATGACCGGCGCATCCATGTGGACTTCAGTCAGTCTGTGGCCAAGATTAAATGGAAAGGCAAAGGTGTGTTTGCTGTCTTTCTGAAATCTGTAGATCAGACGATGATCATATGACCGCGATATTAACGTCACATTTTGTAGCTATCTGTCTGTTGTGTGTTGTGTCCTCTGGCTGACTGATGTGACGTTTTGTTTCATTATTGAAATGCTGATTCAGGTTTAAAGGACTGTTCAATGCTACATAATTGATTATAATTATTGATATAATTATTGTGAATCGTTTACAGCAACTATAAAGTTTCATGTTTCCATCATGAAATATGTGCATCTTTAAGAATTTTAGTTTTTCATGTGTGAAGGTGGGAAGTACACGAAAGATGACTTCAAAGCCTATGAGAGAGACCTGGACAGCAGATCCAAACTTGCTCTGAAGGACAAAGTTAAACCCAAACAGGAGTATCTTTTTAAAAAATGTATTTTCTACAAAAATTAGAATAATCACAATCTTTAGTATTCCAGTACTAGTTATTGGGTCAAGTCTGTCTTTCCTTAATATGTGTAAAGTTCACGATATGAGCTCCTTCTGGATGAGGAGGAGGAGGTCAGTCGAAAGGCTGATGTGAAACATGAGCGTGAAAAAAGGCAACAATCAGATGAAGATCTCAGGAGAGCCAAAAAATTAAAGGTATGTTAGGTTGTTGTCACGATACTGTGTATATTTTATCAAATGATACGCAGTTTCTCTCTTGCTTGGTTTTAGTGCTTGTTTTCACACCTTTCTTAGAAATACAGTACCAGTCAAATGTTGGACACTTTTCCCAAATCATAAGCAGCAATGTGAATTGTTACCTTTACTTATTTATGCAAATCTCTTAATAAAATCATTGCTTTCTAAACTTTAAACTTAATTTGAATAATTAACAGTCACGGTTTAGAAAACCTGGCCTAAGTCATGGGTCACATGTTTAAATTTGACCAAAAGGAAATGATTACAGGTACTTGTTAATTTCCAGAATCAGTACCATATGTTCATTCTCTTCTGTGCTTCTTCCTCTTCAGGATGTCAATGAGGGCTGGAAAGACCGAAGAGAAAACCGGCAGCGTTCACGCTCTCGTTCCAGAGAGAGGGACCGATACAGAGAGAGGGACCGAGATAGAGAAAGGGATAGAGATAGAGATAGAGAGAGGGACAGAGACAGGGGCAGTCACCACAAACACGGTAAGCATAAAGAAAAAAGTCATAAACGTGATCGCAGTCGTAGTCCCAAGAGGTTGAAGGACAAGGAGCACAGACATCGCTGAAGCAGCGTGTTTTTTATTTTATAAATATGATCACTCTTTTTTTCATTTGACTGAACAGAACAGAGGTAGCAATTCTGATCACAGTACTTACAATCCACATCAACATTTATCACCAGTACTTTTATACAGAGGAAAATTTATTACAGCGGTTATTTGTTTGGTGAGTCGTTTTGTTTTGAAAATCAAATTAGACTCGAACACCCCCAGCTTGTCTTCAATAAAAAAAATTAATTAAAAAAAAAATCAGTTCTAATCAAAATGGCACTTCTTTTCTAATGTAAGCTGTCTTTATTACAGTTTATCTAGACTAAGAGTAAATAGCAAACACTTTTAAATAAATGTATCAACAATTATTACACATACTCTATTCAGATCTTTTAATGTACTGCTAATAAAGTGCATTTATATTAATGCATGGCAGGCAAGAAAACCCAAGTCACTCAGATCTGCTAGACTTAAGTTTGTGATCCCTTCCCCCAATACTTTGAATTAATTACAATATAGTTGTGACTGTATTAGAATGAATGAGGACCAGAGACCACATTTCCAAAACTAATATTGTATTAAAATATAATGGTTTCTAAAGGTTTAAGGCTCACCTTGTTATAGGGTTCTGCATGTTGTTGTATTAGTCCTTTAAACCAACCATGTAGCCCTCTATGTTTTGTCCCTAGTTCTATGTGTGTTATTTATAATTAAGGATAAGTTATAAAACCCAAAGGCTCTAGACATCCTGTGTAGTCATTGTTTACAAATTCAAACAGAGACTAAGAGTCACAGTAAATGGTGATATTTATTTAATGCATCAAGCTCATAGTACAGATATTTAGCACATCTTGATTAACCAAGGAAATAGCAAGAGAATTCGAATTGTAAAGTTTCCCTTTTCCCCTCAACATCCAGAGCTCACTCAACCTTCAGTACAGCTAATGTCTAAAGAAAAGAGGGCAAAGGAAGAAGAGTTCACATAATCAAATTAGTCCTTCACCTCATAACAGGGATGTGTAGTAAAAAATAAAAATAAAAAAAACACATGAAAAGGCATTGGTCCAAAAAAAATTTCAATCAATCTAGGAAATGATTTATGTGCAATCACAAGCAAACACTGTTTCAGTGTTCAGCAAAAATTGAACAGTCTATACTTAATCTACAAATGGTCCACCTAGAAGCTGGATTTGGTTTAAACCTCCACCCACTGCTCGCTAATAAGAGCTCAAAATCACAGCTGATAGTCAGCAAATGCAATGGATTCCACAGAATTAGATTCAGATTGAAGCTACAGAAGCAGAGGTCAGAAACAGGGCAGTACACAGCAGACTTGTGGCATCTGTCTGGTGAAGAAACAATGCACACTCTGGTTGAAGAGGCATTATAAAGCTCATATCTCACACCAAGGACAGAACCATCTACCAACCATCATGTTTCAGCTACTCTCATACTGACCTCGAAGATCAGCACAAGGACCTAAGGGGGTTGGGGGCTCTTCAGTTTAGAAAAAAAAAAAAAAAGTCTAGGGTTTGGGTCCAACCCTAGAGTTTTCCCCTAAAACACAACATTACAGTTGAACATCGCTTGCTGCAAGCGGAATGATCCGGGGGAACCCTGACGTGCTCAGATCTGTGTGTTCATTGTGTGAAATTACATAGAGTAGAAAAAAGCTTTGCTGTGCTGTATTTTAAAGGGCACCTGGGAGTCCTGAACAATGAGTGTGAGAATGGCTGACTGAGCTGTATTCACCTGTGCCAAGCTGTTCCTTACACACCGGCCACATTCATCACTGGAGACTTTTCTACATTCACAGGGACAGCATTGGTTAACCAGCTCTGCCAGAAATGTGAGGTGGCAAAACGCACGGGGTGAACGTGTTCCAAATATTAAAAAAAGCATTATTTAGTGCTTAAACAAGAAGCATTGGTGCTCTTGAATTTTAAAGTGCAGCTTTTGGTTATGGGTTTTGTTTCTGTACAGTTAATATAGGATTGATAAAGGGATCCAAGAGTGAGAGGAATATATATTCATTTAAATATATAAAAAAAATGTATTTTTTTTTGGGGGGGGGGGGGTATTTACTCAAACTTTTCCTTTTATTTACAATTCCTAGTGCAACGATTATTTAACTGCTCAAATTAAATAATGGTCTGTGCAACCTGAACAGCCAAATAATTCACCCTGGGTTTGATTTGATGGGAATCTGAACCCAGAACAAGACAGGTCTGAGCACGTCAGGGCGTCTAATTAGTGAGGTCGGAAACCCTGTCTGTGGAGGATGAGGGGAGAAACCTGCAGAAAAGGGAGGGAGCATGACTTCACACAAGTCCCATTCTGTAACTCTACATGCACTTCAAGATCACAGCAAGAGTGAGCTAGAATATCTACACAGACACAAGGAGAGCTTTCATGCAACATATCTACGGCATGGACGCAAAGACCTTTAAAGGATAAACTTGCAACAAGGCTACGGTATCGAGAGTGGCGACGGGCCACTTTCTTTCTGCGCTTCTTCATCGGGATGCTTTAGCTCTGCTGACTTTGCTGCGGCTTCTTGGCGTAACTGGTAAAGACAAAGTTGTAGTCGTTGAAGTGAGCCAGCTGGCGATCGAGGCACCTGTAGCCGTCAAGTTTCTGTGCAGTTGAGAACACACTGCGACACTTGGAGCTCTGAAATAAGGGGGGGAAAATAATACAGGTGTCATTTAATCATGTGGTAACTTAGTTTGTTTAACGTCCAGTAAACTCTTAAGGTTATTTACAGGGCAAGAGAGGTTAGGCATGCATCTAGATGTCCATACTAATTTATTTTATATTTGAAACTTCAATCCAGTGATCTTTAGCTAGATTAGGACTTTTTTTTTTGCGGTAGCTTAGTAATAAGGGTGTTGGTTTGAATTATTGGGGTTTGCACATTGACCAACTCATCGCTTCACAGGTGCAATGTGTTAAAGCATCTCAACTAAATGACAGGTGCAGGGGGAACGGTCCTTCCCAATACATCCAATAATGTAATCCTTTAAAGAACAGTTCTGTACCTGGTTGACAAAAAGCGTAGTTACAAATTTTCCTGGCTTGAAGGCATCCACGACTTTCCAAACAAGATCATCATAGGATGTCTGGGAGAGGTTGGTTTCGAAACTAACATATGAGAACTCTGGCTCAGGGGTGATGTGAATTGTCCAGTAAGTTCCCTGTAGAAAACAATATATAGAGATATTTTAATCTATTTTTAGTTTTATGTGGTCTATATGATACATTTATACTTACATCTGTCTTCATTCCATTCATGGAGTATCCACATGGGTTGAACATTGTGGCATCGATCACAGAACCTGGAATCAGGTCACGAATTCCACTCATCTGTGGAGCAGACAGGAAACTCAAAAACTGCAGTGCTGGTGGTTCATTTTAATACGTTACATACATCTGATTAAGATCAAAAACTTTGCCCACTGTCCAGTGCTGTTAAGGTCGATCATTATGAGTTTTACAGCTCTGCCATCTATTAGAATTATATTGAACTTCATACACAAACGGAATCGTTTATAAAAAAGTTCCCTTTGCAGTTTTTGTTAATAGTTGAGGGAAATGCAGGGCATTACAGATTTAGTTGCTATACGGGTTTAAAATAAGTGCTGTCTTTATCCAGCTGTTGCCCAAGTTAGCACATAAAAATCTGCACCTTATTAAGTAAACATTCAACATTCATAAATTATAGCTCTTGCGCAAGAACCTGCTTAAATCTCCAAGCAAAAAAAATAAAATAAATAAAACATGTAGGGGGAAGTGAGGCATTGAATTGGATTTAAAAATGGTCCAGGTGGATAATACTGCAGTTTGGCAGGTTACTTTTTTTTTTTTTTTTAACTGAAAAGGTACATTAAATGTTCCACAGGTACATTATGATTTTAGTGATCAGGTGTGTGGTTGTAAGGCTAATTATGATTTATTCCAAATTGTGTCGTCATACGTACACGAGTGACCTCATTAGCGGAAACACCATCTTTCATGTAGAACTGGTCCATCACAGCTGGGTCAAGATCGCTCATCAGTACCTCCAGTGTCTGGTCAGCCTGCTTGTTTTCCCAGTACTCTGGTAGCTCCAGAGTAAACAAGTACCTGGTAGACAAAGGAAACAAACATTTAAACTCCAATTGCTGCCATACAACTCGTTCAAAACGCTACACTATATGGACATAATAGGATGATTGGAAATTGAAACCCACCAGCAGTCAGAATTCAGACGCCCCATACAATAGGCTGCTCCATCTGCAGACAGGGAGATATGGCTTTCAGAATTCATGACTTAACAGTTCATTAGCCTGTTTTCATGAGAAGCACGTGTGTCTCGGCCCCTAGACTTCTCTGTCCAGAAAAATGTAATTCTGGATAAAGATTATAAAAGTTATGAAACCTACTTGGGAAGATCTGGCTGAGAAATTCCACTTCCTCCTCAAAGTTGCGGTGGGGAAATTCCTGATGGGCAGGCTTCATAAAGTTCTTACGAGAATAGAAGAAATTCTGGACAAAATGTTTGAATGAAACAGTTAGTAATAACACATTTAGCCGCCATGCAGCTCAATCTTACAAAGTACTGAAGTTTATTTGCTATACAATTGATGCACTTGAATATGTTAGGGTCCCACCTCAATAGCATCAAAGCCAGAATATTCCCGCGCCAGCTGCAGCAGGGGCACCAGCGCTTGCAGTAAGAGGGTGGTTCCGCATGTCTTCAAAATGAAACGTCTCTTGGAGACAAACATGCTACTCTCGCTAAAATGTACACAGAAAAGTTTTATTAACATTAGGATCAACATCCAGCCAGTCTTCCAATAATTAATTCATTATCTTCCGCTTTTGTCCTATATTAGGGTCGTGGGGGGGTTTCAGGGGTGAACATCTCGGGCACTGGGCAGATACACCCAGGACAGGGTGCCAATCCATTGCTGGGCACACACTCACACATACACACTCTATATGGGGCAATTTGGAGAACTCAATTGACTTGATCCATGTTTTTGGACTGTGGGAGGAAACCGGAAAACCCAGAGGAAACCCACGTGGACACGGGGAGAACATGGAAACTCCACCCAGATGGGGATTCGAACCGGGAATCCCTAGCGCTGAGAGGCGAACGTGCTAACCACTAAGCCACCATGCCGCCGTCTTCCAATGATGTGGATGTTAATTTGATTTGTTTCCAGCACATTTCACCAGATTCTCCCTTTATTAAATAAAACAAACACCTGCTGAACTTTAAGGTTCACATACCATTGCCCCTCCCAGATATATAACATTAATTATACATAAAAACCAATCATGTATTCCTTTAACTGTATTTAATTCCTCCAGAGCATTGCTTTGCTGTGTCTCAGTCAGCGGAATGTTAGCCATCTTATACTGAAACCAGTGAGGGTGTGAGACAATGACCACGCACACGAGGATTTAAGCCTTAACCAAACCCTAATCTAACCACTAGACAAAGTGACTTACCTGAGTATATAAGCTTCCTGCTTGTCAGTCTTTGTCACACTTATGATCAAACAATGCACATTCTCCAGAAGTTTGTCCCACTCAAACCTAAAACCCACAGCAGAAAAGAAGGAGTCAAGGCATGTTCAGTTCAACATTGAATTGCAGTCTCATTAATTAATGTTACGTGAACATTTGTAAATCTTAAATTAGAGAGATTAGAGGAGTACCAACTCCTAGAATCCACGTATTGGAGGTCACTGTGACCTGCCCTTTGTGACCTCCTGTTGGGAGGGTTGTACGTATTTGAGATAGAAGGGCTGCTTGTTTTTGTTCTCGGTGATAGTGTCATGTCTGGAATCTTGCAATCATGCAGTCAGCTGATAATCACACCAACTGAAAACATGTTGGGCTTTTTGTTATTTTACTTTTGAAAGGACTGAATTTTTTTTTAGAATAATGAGTTTGGCCAACAGTCAGTTCTCTCATCACAATCTCACAAATATTATAATGAGGATGAATGTGTAATTATAAATCACCACAGTACCATCCAGGGGTGGGTGATATCGTCCTAAAACAAGATCACAATATTTCTGAAATAATGATATTCTTGGCGATATGACAACTCTTTATTCTCTCTAATATTCAGTGGGGGAAAAACTTAATATTCATTCATTCATTCATTATCTTCCGCTTATCCTCTATTAGGGTCGCGGTGGGGTTCCCCATGCCCATCCAGGGGAGAACGTCTCGGGCGCTGGGCAGATAGACCCAGGACAGGGCGCCAATCCATCGCTGGGCACACACTCACTCACACATACACACTCTAAATTGGGCAATTTTGAGAATTCAATTAACTTGATCCATGTTTTTGGACTGTGGGAAGAAACCGGAGAACCCGCCCCCCCCCCCCCCCCCCCCCCCCCCCCCCCCCCCCCCCCCCCCCCCCCCCCCCCCCCCCCCCCCCCCCCCCCCCCCCCCCCCCCCCCCCCCCCCCCCCCAACTTAATATTTTTTCTATATTGTAAACAGTAACTAATGCTGATTTTGTATAAAAATGTAAATAAAAGTAAACAATGTAATGAAAATGTCTATAAAATTACAACTATAAAAAGGTAAAAACTACAAATGTAAACAATTAGTAGTTCAAAGTAGTTACCACATGGCTTTCTATTCACTTTACCATACCTGTAATACCACACAGCCCTCATTTTCATAAACCTCCATGTTTACAAAAATTTGATTGTGATTACAGCTCAAATTTACAAAGTACAAGAATTATAATAAGGCAAGTAAAAAAATCCTTTTAAAACCGAAACAGTTGTGGGTGCATGTGATGCACACACTTAGACCACACTGAGAAGTGTCAATGACCTGCAGCATAGATGGAAACGTGTCCTACCTTGTGTCGCACCATTTGCTGCATAGAAACAGCTGTGGTCACAAAGCTGACAATTCTGCAAGCACTCAGTCATGTACAAGGCAAGAACAAAGTTTTTGTACAAACACCAGCTACAACCGAATATGAGATGAATATGAAATATGCAAGTAATTATTAGGCTTTTTGAACACTATGCAGGGCACAGGGTTAACTGAGGGGGGATTCTCAGAAGAGCCTCGCAGCTGCATGATATTTTATTTTAGGCCTCTGCAACTTGACCTCTGCTCCAACACGTTCCCGGGCTCCTCTTGCCCAACAGTCCCAGCTTCTATTTTGGGCTGAATGAACATGACTGCTTTAACACTGATGCAGCCAGGAGGGAGATTTAGACACCTACTGCTAGAGTCTTAACCAGCCATTACACAACAGTTCATAGGTTTCTTCTTTCTATTGAGTCTCTAATCAGTTTCTAAATCTTCTCAAACTTTAAAGGAATGATTTGATAAATGTGAAATTGTGCCCTTTTTCTAGACATTTCTTTTTTTTGTGAAAACTTGGCATTGTATTAAGGCCTTACCCAGACAGTTAAGTGTATGCGAGGCTTCTCAGGTCAACAGGAATGATTCATTACTCAACCTTTACTGCTATTTAGTGAAGTCGTTACTGCTGTTTACATCACAATCATCCATGTTTCCAGTATCGAGTAGGAATTAAAACAGACTCTTATGTAACTCGTTTCCTACACCGGCTCCTCAAAACAAACAGACTCCCGTACCATAGGTCAGCTGTATTACAGTGAGGAAATGAAAAACAATGGCACTAGACTAAGGCGGTGCTGGATATATCAGTGTAGATCTCGAGTTTGATGGAAATGAACACACACCATTTGTACTTGTTTGTTTTGTTCTACTGTGTTTTTCCTGCTCTGGATCGTCTTAGGTTTTACTCAGCTCTGTTTACATACTGGCTTCTGCTTCTACTTAGAAATATGACCTATAATGTAACAACATTTTTAAATTCTTGTAAACAGTCAACCCTTCCCCATTATAGTCAGCTGATTTGTTGAGTTTGCATATGTGAGAGAACAGACAGATTCAGTAATGGGGCAAAACAGTGGCCCAGAAATTAATATCATCGTCTCACAGTGACAAGGTCATGGGTTTGAATCTTGGTTGGTGTTCTTTATTGTGTGGAGTCTCTATGTCCTCCTGTGTCTGAGTGGTTTTTCTCTGTGTATGCCATTTTCCTCCCACATTCCAAAATCTTGATGATGGATACACTGAAGACAATAATTGCCATCCCTGAATCGACAGTTTGTAAACTATTATTGTAGAAAGAATGTGACTAACCTCTTAAAATAATTCAATAATAATGATCATATTGTAGTGGTTAAGTTTCAAGTAGTGGTTAAGTAACATTTCATTTAGTAGTATACTATTTCATAGTATAATATTTTGCAATTCGAAATAGGAGTGTTGCTGTTTATTGGCTTAATGTGGATTGAAATGGTAGGATATAGTAGATAAAGTGCTCATGGCAGCTGGCTGTTACCTGTACTAACATTACGGTCTTTAAAATGAGAATCCTGTTTTCTTTCCAAAGAATTATAAAAGCATCATAAAATATTCATCACCATTGTAGCATTAATTTATGGCCCATAGACAAACAATAAGGTTATATGTTACTTTAATACAAACTATTTAGCATTTTAAAGTTTATTTTTTATTTTAGCTGCTTTTTTCATGAAATGAAAGCTGGGGGGGGCTGGAGAGGTCACCATCCATCATATTACAGACAAATTAACCAGGGACACAGGTACATTTAAAAAAAAATATATTTTCACAATAGGGCTGCACCTAACGATTACTTTTTAAGCGATTAATGACTAAAAGGACATCAAAAATACTTGATGTAAAATTGTTTTGTTCAAAATAGTTACATTATTAAAATCACCAAATACTATTGTGAAAAGCCATCTCCACTTCACAAATCTGACAGAGCACCACGCTGTTGTGTTTGTGTGACGTGCTCCCACACTTCAGATGCACGCGGGTTACTTAGCTGCTGCTAATACTTGCGTGCCGAATAAATCCACCTTTCCTCCAATTTGTTGACATGTTGACGCAAGTTATGTAAATTTATTTTCGTAATCGATTACGTTGCTTTGCCCCAGCATTTATTTAACACTAAAGAAGCTTGTGACATGCTGTAAAAAGTTGATTTTAAAATGCAAAATGTAAGCATGTTTACTATTTATGTACCCTCCCTCACCACTGAGTAATATATGAAGCTGAAGTATACATATGCAAGTGAAGACCACAATTTGACTTGACTGACCGTCTGTACAACAAGTTTGCATAAAATGTAGTTGGTGGCTGCTGGTGGTATGAAGTCATTTCATGTCATGTGCTAATCTTGTTAGAAGTAAACGGCACAAGAAGCCAAAAGGTTCCACTGATCACCACATTTAGATTAGTGCAAAAATGTACCAACTACACCACCACGGTTAGGATCTTGTTTTTCAGTATATTTATTATTGATTGGCACATTACAGAACCCCAAGTCCTAAAAAAAAAAAACTTGGAACCAAGGTAAAGGAAACCAGATGAAATTTAGAGAGTTCTATCGTACTATTGTGGCACAGAGAGAAACATTGGGTTGATTTGTGAATCAGATGCCCTTGTGTACTTATTTGGCTATTGGCTGATTTCCAGCACCCATGGTCCTCGTCACTGTGCCTCTGCAAACATGTGCCTTTCTAACTGTAAAATTACCTTGCTCATTCCGAACCCCTGGGAAACCATAGCCACAGTTATCAGGTTACAGTGCCAAAAAACATGGGCGTTCCAGGAATTAACACAGAACGATACATAGGAGTGGAATCATTTAATGGCACTGTAATTGTACTCTACAGTTCAGAATGTTCCAAGAACTGAGTATCACAGCAGACTGAATTTGATCATACTGACTACCATCATTAAAAACACACCAGACTGGTAAAGTCAATTTGTGTAACTTGTAGGTTGAGATTCTTACCCGCATAATAGTTTGCCAAATTCCATATGTGCATGCCTTAAAGAAGATAATCCAGGTTTGATTGATGTCTGTGATAATTGAATCTTAGAATCAGTATATACATGTGCAAAATTTAATACAAGCACCAGCTCGAGCAAAGTGCTCCATTTTTGGATCTCACCAGCCAATGTGAATGACACACACACTTGGCAGCAGCCCATGCAAGCATTTCCCAATCCTGCACCTACACCCAAACACCTGGCTCAACCCATCAGCTCATTCATGCTGCCTTCATAAGGTTCAAATGGGTGCAACTCGGCACAGGCAGACACTCAAATTAGCGAAAGTGAAGTATGAAAGCTGTCAGTTTCCAAAATGGCTGCTGCTGAAGGACGCAATGCAGGTTCCTCTTACAGTCAAGTGTTCTTTCAACAGAAGAAACCTATCAGTTATAAATGCAGCTCATGAATGAACAGTTCAAACAGATTGGTTACTTTAAAAGGGAGAATCAAGTGATGTCCCACTCATAATTAATGTCATTTAACATGCAGAAGTTTAAATTAATAGATCAAACATAAATCATGTGATAAATCAAGTGAATTACAGCCTTTTTTCACTCCACAGATTCCTTTAAGGTCAGATGTACATATTTAAACAGTTCACATCTATTTAAGCAGGTGACCTGTATCTGCTCTTGGAAACAGCATGCATGTACAAATAAATACATTTAAGCACAAGTGAACAAACCTCAACTCTGTGGCCAATTTACCAGAACTAGTAGCCCAGGCATGCGGCACACATTTGAGGGGAAGGGAACCCAAAATCAGACCAATCAGGTTGAGTAGGAGAGGGAAAAAGTCACAAAGCAACCCTCAAGCTGCATTATTTGATGCATGATTACAAGCTGTGGATTCTGTGTTGACTGCATGCGTCAAAGTCACATGACTACTGATCTAAGCGGCATCGTTCACATCTCATGCAAATGAGTCAGACATGTGCTAAGACTTCAGTGATTACTTATACCAGTTACTTTATTGATTGTGATTTAAGGATCCATTTGCTCCCTGCTAACAGAGCTCAAACACGGCAGTTGAAACAGCTTTGCTCACAATAAATGTGGGTTAACTCTGTATTGACTTTTTTTTTTTTTTAACTGAGTTTGACTTAATTTGTCCATTAGTGTCTGATTAGAGACCCGTCTCAGTCACCCTTCTAGTTCATCGCAGTGGTGTCAATGGTGCCAGTCAACTCTTCACACCTTACCAACTCAGCTTCATGCACAAAAGCTTAGTAATGCTGGAACAGAAAGGGGCCTTCCCCAAACTGTTCTCAGAGATGCATGGCTATGTGTTGGATTTAATACACGTTTTTGCCATAGCCACACCCCCCCCCCCCACCACCAAAAAAAACATGACTTTCTTATTAAACAGTGTGGGCCATATGGTGTCCACATTAATGCACGGGGGTGCGAGTCCACCTCCTGGCGCTCGGCTTGAAGGCCCCGGAACGTTCCGTCCCTGAGCCTCTGCAGTGCAGGGTTATAAATTCTGTTAATTACATGTTTGGGGGGGGGGCATTATGAAGAGGTGTGCGTGCACCCCTGCGAGAACCGAACTGAGCCGACGCGAAGCGAAGGCGGTCACGTGCTCACGTCCACGGCAGGTTCATGCTGGAGGAACACAACCGATCCGATCCGAACCCACCCCACGACACCGAACCTGCTCAAAACAAACCCACGGGATCGAACCGCCACCACAAACCGGGATATCCGACACCACCACAAATGCGCAGTCACACCGTGGCCCCTGATAGTTACAGCTAACCGGCTAACAGCACGTTTCTAATGAGCACATTTCTAATGAGGATTTAAAAACACGCACTAATTACATCACGTGACGAGCCAGGCACGTCACGAACTTCTCCAAACATAATATCTGAACACAGCGTAATGGCGCTGTTTAGAGGATAAAAGTAGCCCATTTAGAAATGTGGCCCAGCTAACATGACGTTAGCTTCAATCGTACGACCACAGGCTGACCGAATGGTTAAAGTCCAGATCCGCAGTGAGAACATCAATAACAGACAGAACACGAATAAACCTGCTGCTCTGTAGAACAAGGTGCGCTATAAGAGCTTCACCTTAACGCAGGGAATGAATGAGTGGACTGGGGGAGGGTGAACGAGCAGCAGGGGTGTTTACGCTCCGTTAGATCATTAAACACCGCAATCAAACTTCAATCAAAATGACTTCATAACGTCGAGAACCCAACAAGCACCCTATTATTTACAGGTCTAGGAATAACAGTGTTTTAAGGAATATAGGAATGAATTAAGGGCCGTTCGCCAAACACGAGTTCAAGTTGTCCATTCTGTACACATAAGGTAACGTAACGTGACTTAATGGAGTGCACTACGTGTCTGTGCGCATTTTGGAACGCGGCCGGAGTCATGGCTTGATTCGGGCGGTTCGACCCACCTCGGGATACTTCTCAGGTCTCCGGTTCCTTTGCTTTCGTCCTGCCGGGAGAACCAAAGCTCCAGCAGCTTCTCGGTTCCCTCGAAGAAGTGCGCACCGTTTTCCTCCATCGTGAGACAGCAAACAGAAATCGAACGTAAATCGGATCTTAGCTCAATCAAGTCCTTCTCTTATAACTTAAGATCTTAGTACAGTTCTTGAGCGGTCCAGGTGTTCTTGAATGTTTTTGCGTCTTTTACCGACTTTTCCCCTTTTACAGAGAATAACCGTAAGCGAGTGCTAGCTAATGTCGCCGGCCATACTGTGTAAAGCGAGGAAGCTTCGCTGCGCCGCGGTTTTATTCCCCGCACACTCGAACGTAACCGAAAGCCCAGCCCAAACTCGCTTCTGATTGGTCGAGGTTGTTGCCATCAGCCACAAGGCCGAACTTTAATATAAACCAATCACAGCAGACGTCCAGCCCACTTTCAAACTGCGATAAGACGCACTGTCATTAACAACACGGCGGAGTGCGATCTGATCTTATTCATGATGCGATGTCATTAAAGGTGTTTAACTGAAAACTTGTCCCACACGAAGGGTCCTAACCTTCACCTTCACTCTACCTAGAACGGAGATTACGAACCAGGACCCCCCACAGATGGGCTCTGTTTGGGCGTTGAATGATTCTCAGCACTGCAGTGAGGTGGAGGTGCCACACCACACATGTGAGGTGGAGCAATGAGATTTATGTGTCTATTAGAGTGCACTGTAGGCACTGCTGTGTCTGATCCAATCCTACCAGCACAACAACCACATTACCACCACCTTAATATCCTGATCTTGATTAACATTGCATGCAGAAAAACAGATAGACTACAGGTTGTAGTTGTGGAACTGTATAAGTGGAGCTTATTAAATAGACGGTAAGACTAGAAATAAGTACAAGAACCGAATAAAGTAACCAATGATTATGAATATATATTTATGTCAAAAATCAACATGTTAACGTTTAATTTAAAATGTTTTAATTTGCAATATACGCAGCTTTTGGCCTGTTTTAAATGTTGAATAGTGAAGATAAATTGGTTTATGTGAAAATGAAACAAAACGAAAAAAAATCACACACATATATATATATATATATATATATATATATATATATATAATTACATTATAATTGGTATGTTTAAAACTTGTTTTTTGTACACCTTATATATTATTAAGAAAATGTTTGTCTTTACTTCGTTTTGCACATCTCTGTATCTTTATGCATATTTCAATATTTATATTTCTGTAAATTAATTATTATTTTATTATAATAATATTCAGAGGACGGTAGCAACACGTATTTAAAATGAAGCGCTGCAGTGTTTTCGCCCGTTGAGAGCCCGCGTTCCTAGGCAAACTACGTTACCCAGAAAGCTTTGCGCACCAATGAAGGCTCGTCAACGAGCCAGTGAGCGGAGCGGACCAAAAATCCCAAACAAGGAAATGGTGGGGGAATATACACCGATACGATTATTTAATTAATGCGTGTCATAATTAATATTTTATTTGATTGCCAATTAAGGTTTATTTATGGGTTAAACATGGATTACGACTTCAAAACGAAGCTGGCCGCCGAAAGGGAGAAAGTGGAAGATCTGTTCGAATATGAAGGTTGCAAAGTGGGTCGCGGCACCTACGGGCATGTTTATAAAGCCAAGCGCAAAGACGGGTAAGAGCGGCGGCGTGGACGCGACGCGCGGCGCGGCTTCTGCCGTCAGGAAAGCCGCGATCGCTTCGTTTGCAGAACGAACGTGGAGAATTGTGAGAGTGACTGAGAGCGTGTCACTGTTGTTGTTTTTACACACACACACACACACACACACACACACTTACACACTCACGGTCCTCCCCTCAAAACATCAACATCGTCGCTTTGATGTTTATTCCAGCTGCATGCTCGCGCGCACGGTCCGTGTTTGCACGTTCTAAGTAACTCGAGTTGATCTCACATCGTCTTTGTTATTTTATTTATTTATTTATTTTGTTTTTTTTGACGCGCCACAGAGCCAAAGTTCGAAGTTGAATCTCGCTTTAATCCTGATCATCCTCAGCGTTCAGATCCGAAAAGTTTGCAAACTCTCATGTAACATTAAAATCAAAATGTCTGATAGCTTTTGATTTTTAATGAGACGTAGTGACGATGCGCGCCACACACTAATCATAATACTGCGTCAGTGAGTTCACCTTTACAGATGAGTTCAAACAAAATAATCTAATTCTCATCGATTCCTAAACTTTATTCTCTTTAAATTCAGTTCTTTGATTCCTATTAAATGTTCTGTTATGCACTTTGGACTTTTTGCTGTTTAGAGTGACATGACATAAATAGAAGTGTCACCAAATTATTTATAAATATTTTTATACAATGTCTTCTTTGTAAAGCAGTTCTACATGTGAATATTACATCCCAGCTAGTGAAACATAAAGGTGGGGATCTGCATGTCCTCCCTGTGCCCAACTCTTAGCACTGGGGGTCCAGATTCGAATGCTGAGTTTCGATGTTCTCCCTGGGTCTGCGTTGGTCACCTCTGGGTTTCTCCCACAAAAACATGGGCATCTGCCCAGCTCCGAAAACGTTCTCCCCTGAAAGCTTTTCTCAAATTTTTGGTACCTGTTTCTCTACATCTTCATATTCCACATGTTCTTTCACTGAAATAAAGAGCACTGATGTAAACTGTAAGCTGTAATAGTAGTTTTTACATTATTTGGGGTGTAGAGAGAATGTTTTGGATTGTTGCCTCCAGTTTAAATACACCCCCTCCACAGTGTGAGACTGTTTATGTCTGTGTGCATACTTGCATTTTTATAATGTGCCTCTTGTTTTTGTAATGATTACTTTATTTGGTGCTTCTGTTCTTTTAAAACACTAAACAATATAGGGCTCTGTGACCGATGTGTGGCATGCCTCATGGTTTCAGCTCTCCACTCCAAACCTTGTGTTTAGTTATGGCTTTGTCCCAGTCCTTCAGCTGAAGTGTGTGTAGTTGTGAATTGTGGCTGTCTTAGTAGCTTGCATTGGCTTTGCTCCCGCACCTAAACGGCTTTGGATAAAAATGTCTGCCAAGTGAATTACACTTTCAAATAAAACCTATTGCCATTTTCCAAAGGTTGTTGTTTAATTATCTAATCACAGAGTAGTTACGTCATTAATCTCAGTGGAGTACACTTACATTTCTCTCTTTAATTTAACATGAATTTTTAAGAACAGCGTGATGTCTGAATAATAACCGAATGCTGTAAAGGTCTTTGAACCTCACGCTGTACCTCTGTTTGTCTGCTTCCTACCACTGATGCTATTTGAAAAGTCAGTGTGTGTTTGTCAGTCAGTGCTGCGTGTGAAGTGGAGGTAATTTGCAGTTGTTTTGACAAGCTCACCTTTCCACACATCCTTCTGTTTGAGGATCACATTAGTGGTTTGATAATATGTGCTGTAACAAGGCCCCAAGTCTGTTCAATCTGTAGTTTGCATGTTCTCCCCATTCCTGAAGAGCTCTCCTCCCACAGTCCAATTAGAATACAGTAGGAGTCAAAAGTTTGGACACGTCTGCTTCTTGCTCCACTTATTGTCTGTGCTCTCAGTTTCACTTCTTATAAAGTGAAACTGGACTGCAGTGCATGCTGTGTACGTCCATTGTACATAGATGGACTGTGGAGGAAATGGACAATGGAGCAAGAAGGGGGCGTGTCCAAACATTTGTTTGGCACTGTAAATGTGAAATGTATTGAAGATAATAAATACTATTTTTTCTGTTTACCACATTTGTCTGTTTGCCTTGTGATGGACCGATGTCCGGGTTGTATACCTGCCTTTTTAGCTCATACATATATTTTGTGTTTGAAACGTACTGTCATGTAAAGAGCCTGATTTAGTATTTGTAGTGATAAATCTGAATAATTTTAGACCCATCAGCATGAGACAAATTATATATTATAAAATGTATTAAAACAAATGTAATAAAAGCAATATAAAATAAAAATGTGTTCCTTGTTTGCTCAGGAAGGACGAAAAGGAGTACGCTCTCAAACAGATAGAAGGAACTGGGATCTCCATGTCCGCTTGCCGGGAGATTGCGGTAAGACTTTTCTTTTCCTGTTGCTGCGGTTTGTACTTTTTAAGTTGCCCCTCTGTCATCTGTTTTCTTTTCTCACTGTGTTTGCTGCTTTAAGTAAATATACTTATAATTAGTCTCTTAATTGAGTTCAACCCCTCCACCTTCCTGTTTCTTCCACTTATACTATAGATGCACTTGTGGTGTGTTGGTGTGTGTTTCCCATTATCAGTGTGTCACTGCTGGACCGTGTATAGTCCACTAATCAAAATCAACACAGGAGCACCACTGCAGTGTCATTGCAGTGTTGAGGGTGATCCACCAACCAACCAGAGTGAAGTAAACTAATGAAATATGCAGGGAAACATGAGGACAGTCTGTAACTGTGAAACTCCTGTAATGTGATCTCCATAGCGAGAGGGTTATTTCTTCAGCCATGAAGATTGCAGCAACAACCACAATATTTCCTTCAGCTGTGGTTGCAGCAGTCTGTTATCGTTCCCAGCGCTCAGAGCACCGGATCGTCAGCAAACGGCTCTCGTTCTGGCTGTCTGGCTTAAGAGGTGCTGGTGTGGCCTGGGCAGCATTTTACTGCCAGCTTGGCTCCATCGGTTGAGGAATTACCCCATGGAGGTCATAGAGCGGTAGGTGTGCCCAGGTTACTGCCCATCTGGTGAACCCAGAGGTCCGGAGCAGTGCCTGCTGCCCACTGCCCATGGTTCGGGTGGCTAGGGTATACAGGAGTTCTTCCTAGTGTCTCAGTGCATTTAAGTTTTAAAAAACAATCACAGCCCACCCAAAAGCCAAACAGAAAATGTCAACTGCTGATCTCAAGCCGTGTGCAATTAACGTTAATGTTCTGGAGCTGAAGCTCGGGTACTCTAGGCATCTATACGCTCAGTGCTGGGAACAACATTTGGTTGCAGGCAGTCAGCGTAACGTGGCATTCTGCTGCAATCTTCACAGCTAGAGAAAAAAAAGCCCTCCAGCCACAAATATCACAGATATCACAGCTACAAAGTGCATCTATATGAACAGTGGAACTGAATCAATAAACAATGAGCGTAGAACAAGGAGCATGTTTGTTACATGAACATGTAATAAAGTGGCTGTTCAGTGTTTATAGAAATTGTCCGCTGATTTAATGGAACAAGGTCCGACCATGATGGTTTTCGTCATCCAGCTTGATGTTTCATAAGCATGAGGTTGGATTTTAGTCGGCTCATTGCTCCTGCACATTAAAGCTGTGTGGCGTGAGTTAGACACCTGAGCCTTTTTGCATTGTCAGCTGTTTTGTTGTCATCGTCAGGGAAAATAACCTTCACCTGCACTGCGCAGAACTTGGAAAGTACAAAGACGTAATACACTCACACACGAGTCACGCCAAGCCAAGCCAGTTTTAATTCTATAGTGCTTTAACTTCATCCAGATTAATACTGAAAACCCAAACCTTTAGTAGATGTGCTTTTATTTATTTATTTATTTATTTGTTTGTTCCATGTCTTTAAACATTATTTAGTATCATTTTTTAACATGTTTTAAATATTTTATAGACTATTTCCATATAAAAGTTTTATTTAATTCTCATGTTTAATAATAAATTAAGGACTTTTTAAAGCAAGGTTATGAAAAACCCTTTTTCTATAACTTTGCTTGTGATTAGATTTCACTTGAGAAGAGCAGTTTCACGGTTTAGTTTCCAAATCCAACTTTGGAGCAAACTTTGGTTCTCAACTTGTAAAGTGAATTATAATTCATAATTTTTTATTACAGAATTGGCACTAAACCTTAATGGGTCTGGGATGTTTTTGCCTGTATCAGTGTGAACGCCAGTGTGATCTCCTTATAGCAGCAGAACAACGATGAGTGATAAACTGATCTATTTAGCTTACAGAGCTTACACACAGAGGAATTTGTCCTTTTGGAACACAGTAGACAAAAATAGATCATTTTATAAAAAAATACATTATAAATTTGGTAATGATTGTTTATTTTATTATCATAACAAAAAGTTTGAAATTTGTATCAGAAGTTATTTAGGGTCACAGCTGACGACAGGTTGAAATATTTATAACGGACCACTTCAGTATCAGAAGTAGTAAAATAAACACATGTAGAAAGAATATGATAAAGATTTAAAAATGGGATGAGAATGTGGAGTAGTTATGGTCATATGTTTTTTGTTTTGTTATACATCTGCTGCTGTGGTTAGTGATCCTGTTTATGACTCTTCATAAACAGAGTGTTAGCTCTGAATGGGTCTGTGGATGTTCAGCTCCTTGTTATTATCCAGTTAGCAGAGTCTCGTAAACATGGTTAATGTTTGTGTTAGTGCAGTGTACGTTCCTATGAGCAGCGACCCACCGAAGGGACTTTGGAGAGTATGTTCCATATGGACTCGCGTCAAATTCTCATCAGCCCATCGCTCGTCCTAATTAAAGATGTGTGCTGCGCGTGCTACACCTGGGCACTGCTGCTTCGTCATGACCAGGATCACAACAGGAATGACCTTCACCTGACTTTAGACACCCAAACAGTGTTTCAGAGCCAAAACAGAACCTTGCATGCACAGATCCGTGAGTGATAATTAAAATAGAATAGAGTGGTGAGTTTGTTTAGTGGTGTGTTTTGAAACAGGGATGGGAAGCTTATTCAAATATTTTTTTTTGGCATTTCTCATTTACTTAGTCAAACAAGGCTTATGTAATGTACATGCAAGGCTCGAAATATACCTAAGGAAAGATAATTATCATTAAGTTTAAATATTCACGAAATCTATTAAAGTAGTGGCTGATCTGCAGAAAGAAATAGAATTGACGTCATTTAATTACAATTATTGCATGAGAAGCTCTTTATTTACCAAGTACTTTACACATATATTACTAGGATAAATAAATAAATAAATATATATATATATATATATATATATATATATATATATATATATATATATATATATATATATATGTCTGAGTGTGTGTACAGACATGCCCCATTTGCATTACAGTGCTTATCACAGCTGTGTGAAGGCTGATTTTTAAAGCACACATTTAAATACCTCTTATCTCATTCCTTTGGCTCTCTAACACTCCAATATCTCACTGCCAACAGCGTGATGAAGTGATGATGAGGATGATGATGATGATAGAGGAGATTTAAAAGCTGTAATGTTCTTAGGGATGCCCTGATCCATTTTTGTCTGAATTAAGTTCCCCTCTAATGCACTTTTAAGTACCCCTGTGATTATTTGAAGATCTGCTAATATATAATTTTAAGAACAGATGATGTAACTTAAATAAATGACATCTGTAGCTCAATCCATTACTCAACAGTTTTAATGCATTATAACGATCAGTTTCGATTGACAGGTAGTGAACACTTATGTATTTGACCATGAGACAACAAAGCATTTTAGTTACATAAAATTTATGATTAATTTTGGATTTAAATCTCCAGGTGCTCAGCTGAATCATCTTCACGATGCCCTGATCCTGCTCATTGCACTGTGGTGTTGCTAATTGCTGAAAGTACTTGACAGATTATCCAGTCACCTTAATTAAAATCATCATCCGTGACTGATAATTAAACTCAAAACAATTTTTTAAAATTTCTAAACTTGAAGTTTAGTTTATGGCCAAACAGTGTCACTGCAGAACTGACAACCACCAAAATTATACCTGTTCAGTGATGGTCCTGACCAATAGAGAACAGCTTATTAAAGCTGTATGAAGCCTGAACTCCCTTAATAAGGAACTGATTTGTTTTAGTCCTTGCATTCCTTTATAAGGACCTACAGTGATAAAGTGAACCAGAAGTCAAAGCCATACCTTCCTTCACTTATTCATTATATAAATAACTTGGTATGTGAATGTGGAGGTACATCTGCAGTGTGGCATCTGGAATTCAGCCTGCTGCTTGGTTGCATAGAGAAATAATTTGAAGCATGGTGCAGAATAAAGTAGAAGCTCTGACGCACAATTCATTGTTTGGTTATTTACCCTACACTGTGGTTCACATATTTGTTTTAGTTAAGGGAGGAGCCCAAGTGGTTAAAATACTGTCCTCTGGAGATTACGCTTTACATACCTCCAGTCTGTATGAGACAAACTTCTGCATATTCTCATTCCCACATACTGTGTAAATAATAAACACAATGTGTGTATTACAAAAGAAACCACATTTAGTACTTTATATCTTATTGCCCTCTCTAGTGTTTTATAAAGTGTACAGATAAAGTGTATGTATGTATGTATGTATGTATATATATATATATATATATATATATATATATATATATATATATATATACATACATACATACAGTATATGGTGATTAACTGTTGAACAGGTCTGTAGTTACACACATTAATATTTACTACAGTAAAACTCAGGGTTTGATGCTGAGACCTCGCTCAGCCACAGAGACGCCAGTGAACTGTTTTCTGATCCTCATCTCTCCTTTGTACCAAAAATTCACAAAGCATTAGCTCCAAAGTATGAATGAAAGCTGATCTGGTACTTGTACACCGTGCACATGTCTAAACATCTCTTGTTAAGAGGCTTTAAAGAACAGACCATAGGACTTTATTAATCATATTTTCTTAAATCTATTTTCTAATTGAGAATGTTTCGGGTGCTGAGCAGATATCGCTATATCGCTGGGCACATACTAACCCCCCCCCACACACACACACAAACACTATGTAGGGGCAATAGCAGCCAGTTTACCTTGAATTTTACTTTGTTTGTTATTACATATTTCAGTACATAATTTCACTTTTTCTATAACATTTAAAAAATTGTCATCTGTGACGAGTATTACAAGATTTTTTGTGTAACTTGCATCAAAAGGGTTTACTTCGGAATTAACCTTTGACTCGACAGGTTCTGAGTCAGCATGTAGTGTTTAGTTAAAGATGGTTAATCTGCTACAGTTTTACTATGAAGCTCTATGTAATCTCAGATTTCTCTGTATTCACTGTACCAATAATCTGATTACACCCCCCCCACCAGCATCTGTCATCACTTTCGTAGAAGTAGTCAAACCACTAAATACAGTTATAAACTCTCAGATAATGTATTTTTTTAATTAACCTGAGCTAAAGCGTTCTGCATTAAGAATATTAAGACTGGATTCTTGGAACAGTGATGTCATTTTTCCAACTTATGTTGTTTCAGACCCAAACCGTGAAAAGAAAAATAAAAGTTTGAAAGATTTCCTAAGATAAACATAATAAAAGCCATAGAAAATAACGTAGGCCACGAACACATTGAACATACAACACATAGCATTAAACCAACGATGGCGGCCATCAGGGGTTAGTGTCTTACTGCATGCCATCCTCTCCTCTTTGTTGCCTTTTAGACTGACTGCGCTCTGCTGCCAGCGGACAGTTAAGCGTTGTTACTCGTTAATTTAACATATAGATCTGTTAAAACAGTGGAATGATCTCAGATAGTTAAGCTGCTCCTCTAAATTGTCATATTAGTTATGATTAAATTGAATTTCATGAAGGTGATCGTCTGATTCTAAAACCTTTTGATGACCTCAGTGCTTATTCCTCATATGGTTTTACGCACGCTGTGTAATTATGTTGCCACAATGAAGTGAAAGCAAACACACACGCAGATAGAGAGAATGGAGAATTGTGTTGAAACAATGATGCCGTATAATGTTTCAGAGTAAAAACAGGATGCACGTGGATCTGAAAAATCTTCAGCATTGTCCAACTGAAACTCAGATTACAGAACACTAAAACTTTTCAGTCTGAGCAGGTCCAAAGTTGACCCAACCGGACTGAACCGACCCTCAGTTCATTTTCTCACTTTCTCTCTGTAAGGTGAGATCAGAAGCTAAACTGAATGTGTTGTACTCAGCATGTGCTTTGATGACCTCGGTCCTCTACAAGGACAAGCAGCTCCGTTTGCTCTCTGTAGATTATTTGGTCAGAGTTAATATCTGGCTTTGTCTTATAAATTCAGGTTTAATAATCGTTGAACAAAATAACTGCTCTAAGTTATCATGAACTAAAAACAAGATATTTTATTGCTTTAAATCTTCCCTCTATTGGTTTTCTCTGAGTAGCTTGAGGACATGAGGACAGAAGACCAAGATCCAAATATAGAATTTATTAATATAGTCCAGCATTTTGGGCTGATATGTGAAGCTGCAGACTCACACAGCACACACATTACAGTGCTGTAGCTCTGGCCTTGTGCTCTGTAGCTGTGCGTTCTCTCAGCTTACACTACTGTATCTTTTAAGCCTCACACAGATACATATGGACAGTTAACACAGCCAAGCCACAGATCCCAACTCCGCCTCTGGATGTGTGAGAGTTATGTTTATTTTAAATAAACGTTTTGAACTGTTATTTACCCAGTTAATGTCCAAAACCACGTGTCTATATGTTTATTCAAACCGGGAGACCCTATAATAAAGGATGTGTGTTTTTCGTGTGATTTTCGTGTGATTTTCGCTCATGTGCCTGTCGCGTTGTTGTATTTGCCTAAATAAGCTTCTCAGATGGCACATGGAGTGGATGCTTCATTATTGTTGTGCAGATAATCTTTCTTTGCTGGTCTGGTTCCCATCAAAGCTTATAGGATCAGTGTCTGTGTGTGTGAGTTCTTACAAAGGGTCACAGGGTGTAATCATGCCCAGTGTTGCAAGACTGTTTTTGTAGTGAGAGTCTGTGAAAGTGTGGCTGTAAACGTGCGAAAGCTTGGCCATGCCTGCGCTCCTTAGTTGTGTTTGTACAGAGGTCTGTTGGAGGCCTGGAGCTCTGTGTTTCCATAGTAGGAGATGAATGTGTGGTTGTAATTGTAGCCTCAGCGCTGTATTGTAGCAGGCATTACTTAAGAACCATAATTACTGGCTTTATAAGTAAGAGGTGTCCTCAATGCCCTTTTCTCCGAGGAGGCATCTAGTTTAGTCCAGTTTTGTTAACGTGAGCCTGATTTGCGTTGTAACATGATTCCGGTAAGGACTGCATGTGTGCTGCGGTTGCAGGATTGTTGTGCTGCTTGCAATAAAATATCAGTTTGATAAGTCCATAAATGAGAGGCTTCATTATTCTAAGTGGAAACTGTAATTATTATACGTATTCATTCGTATGTGAGCTCTAATATGAGATATCACGAGTTTCAGTCTCTAGTTCTTGTGTCCGGCCCATAAAAACATTGGCGCTATAAAGAGCTACTGTCTCATGATACAGTAAAACAAACACAATCCTCCAGCTGCTGTCCATTTGCATCTTTTTTTGGCAGTATTTTATTTATTTTAATAGTGTTCGGTGATGCTTGGCGTTAGGAAAATGAGCACACGTCAGAGCACAGCTTTACTTAAAACGTTGATGATCAGGTGACCTGAGAATCTTAAAGTAGCCTGTAATTTCAACAAAGTCAACGAATATGCTTTATGATTAAAACAAATCATGAGTGGAGAACCCTTCGTCAGTGTTCATGAAAAGTTGTACGGTACACTGTGTGTGCTCAACCTGACACAGGTCGTCTATAAGCTGGCCTGAGGTCAGTATTAGTGTGGTAATCTCCGGATGTTCTGAATAATGCAGTGTAATTCAGGTGTCTTGTTATCTTGAACGCTTAATCCTGTACTAGGATTGCGGGGCGTTCTCTGTGTTCTTCCAGGCGAGAAAGTTTCAGATTGGGCAGATTACATCCAGGACAGGGCAACAATTGATCCGTTCAACGTTTTGTCTGTCACACACAAAATATAGGGGCAATTTACCTTAAATCCATGTTTTTGGACTGTGGGAGGAAATCGGAGAACCTAAAGAAAACTCCTGAAGACACAGGGAGAACATTGAAACTCCACCCAGATTGCGATTTAAACCTGGACTCAGTTGTGCACCATGGCGCTCGACCAGATTATTTTTGAAGGAAGTCTTTAATAAAGGGCGGCACGTTGGCTGGAGTTTCCATGTTCTCCCCGTGTCCGCGTGGTTTTCCTCCGGGTTCTCCCGTTTCCTCCCACAGTCCAAAAACATGGATCAAGTCAATTGAGTTCTCAAAAAAAATTGCCCCATATATTTGTCTGTGTGAGTGAGTGTGCCCAGTGATAGATTGGTGTCCTGTTCTGGGTGTATCTGCCCAGCGCCCGAGACGTTCTTCCCTGGATGGGCATGGGGAACCCCCCCGCGACCCTAATAGAGGATGAAGCGGAAGATAATGGATGGATGGATGGTCTTTATTAAAGAGGTGAGAAGTAGGGGACATCAAAAGAGGCAAGCTTTAGCAACTAAGAGGGGGGAGGGGGGTGGTGGGGGTATCAGGAGGAGAAAGGAACTTGGTGCAAATTAATGAGTGTTTATTTTTAGTTTGGCTTTTTTTAGTGCTGCACCAAATCATCCAGCCTGAAATCCCGAACACATTGGAAAAAAGTGAAAAGGACAAATAATTCATACAGAATGATGTCATTATAACAAAGAACATGTGACCATCGCTACACCATAATTAACCACAGAGTTAATTCATTCATTCATTCATTATCTTCCGCTTATCCTCTATTAGGGTCGCGGTGGGGTTCCCCATGCCCATCCAGGGGAGAACATCTCGGGCGCTGGGCAGATAGACCCAGGACAGGGCGCCAATCCATCGCTGGGCACACACTCGCTCACACAGTCACACTATAAACGGGGCAATTTTGAGAATTCAATTAACTTGATCCATGTTTTTGGACTGTGGGAGGAAACCGGAGAACCCGGAGGAAACCCACGCAGACACGGGGAGAACATGGAAACTCCACCCAGATGGGGATTCGAACCGGGAATCCCTAGCGCTGAGAGGCGAACGTGCTAACCACTAAGCAACCGTGCCGCTTTCAACCAGAGTTAATATGTGAGTTAATAAAACAACAACGAGAGAGATCTCATTCACAATAATGCACAACCTCGAGCACCTTATCACTTTTATTAAATGATTACAAAAACACTATACTGAAAAAACGAGATTTTATTTATTAATGTGTTCATTTAAAACCAAATTATTAATAAACCGGTCTTCTGCTACGTAATCCAGTCTGGTGTTTAAAGTTAACATTGATTGCAAAACAACAAGATTCCAGCTTTGTGCTCATTGAGAAATGGCTTGCTATTTTAATTTGTCTGTATTTTAATAAATGGTATATGATTTAATATAAAGGGTGGCACGGTGGCTTAGTGGTTAGCATGTTCTCCTCTCAGTGCTAGGGATTCCCGGTTCAAATCCCAATCTGGGTGGAGTTTCCATGTTCTCCTCGTGTCCGCGTGGGTTTCCTCCAGGTTCTCCGGTTTCCTCCCACAGTCCAAAAACATGGATCAAGTCAATTGAATTCTCCAAATTGCCCCATATAGAGTGTGTTTGTGTGAGTGAGTATGTGCCCAGTGATAGATTGGCGTCCTGTCCTGGGTCTATCTGCCCAGCGTCCAAAACGTTCTCCCCTGGATGGGCATGGGGAATCCCCACCACGACCCTAATAGAGGATAAAGTGGGAGATAATTGATGGATTTAATATAATGTTTTACCATGATTCCATGTTTTACACATTTCCTAACAATATGAATGTGAAGTGCTGGACGAACAGTTTAGACAATTAGATTTAAGGACCCGAATACCTGTTGTGTAAGAGTGTATAATGTAAACCATGTATATTATATTAGAGGGAACAGTAGCTCAGTGGTTTGGGCGTTGAGCTATCAATCTGAAGGTTGGCGGTTCAAATCCCAGGTCCATTGAAGTTACCAGTGTGGGTCCTTGAGCAAGACCCTTAACCCTCATTGCTCCAGGGATGTTGTGATTTACCCTGTGTTTACCTTGTAAGTCGCTTTGGATAAATGCGTCCAATAAATGACCAAATGTGATGTAAATGTAATGTATATTAATTTGTGTTTATGTTCATAGTTACTGAGAGAGCTGAAGCACCCGAACGTGATTGCCCTGCAGAAGGTCTTTCTGTCACACAGTGATCGTAAAGTGTGGCTCCTCTTCGACTACGCTGAGCATGATCTGTGGGTACGTACAAAATATCCTATAATATGCCTCCTATTAAAACTATTGGAATCTATTTTTAGACCGGAGTGAAAAAGAACAACAGATTTCAGCTGATCACTTTTTCTGCTATCTCTCACACTTCTCTCTGACATGTTGTTTTGCAGCATATCATAAAGTTCCACCGGGCCTCCAAGGCCAATAAGAAACCGATGCAGCTTCCCAGAGGCATGGTGAAGTCTCTGCTCTACCAGATCCTTGATGGAATCCATTACCTCCACGCTAACTGGGTCCTGCACCGTGACCTGGTAAGCCCGCAAACTTTTCCCAGGCACTACCGCAAACAGCCAGCACTGTGTGAAGTGATGTGGGTTAGAGCTAGTGTTGAGGGGACAGACTATAAATGTTTTGTATATTCGAGTGATCTGGGATATAAATAGTGTCGTCGCTTCACCTCTCTTACATTAAGTCATTCGATCATGTTGCAAATGCTTTTCTCCAAAGCAACTCACAAAACTCCAAACTTAATGATTATAGGATCAGCCATCATACAGGACCCCTGGAGCAGAGAGGGTTAAGGGTCTTGCTAAACCCCCAACCTTTAGATTAATAGCCCAACACAATAAACACTGGGTTTCACTCATCACTTTTTTTCAGTGCAAGTTGCATTACAACTGCATGGTTGTTTTATTGAGTTTTAGGCTTATGAAACATCAGAGGCTTGTCATTGTCACCTTGAATTGTGCTCTGTAGTTTAAAGCTATTAAAAAGCTGCTTTGAAAGCACGGTCTGCTGCAAACACTGCTAAATAAATAAACTCAGATTGACTTGAATATTTTATGAGTTTGTAACATCTGCACAGAACATGCTTTACAGAAACATTCTGTTTCTCTCTCTCCCTTCCTCTCTCTTTTTGCCTTCTCTTTTTCTTTGTGCCTGTTGCCACTTTTTAAAAAGTATCCAGAGCTGATTTGTCCGCGCGCGCTATCAAGCACCCACAGATGTCAGCCCCTCCTGAGCTATGCTTCCACACTTTGTCTTGTGACTCAGGGATGCATAAATGCACCTTTGCCGAAATAGAAATTGGCCTTTGGCTCCACACATGATGCTTTTCCCCCCTCTCTCCATCCCTTTCCATTATTGTATTGTTATGTCCAGTTAAGTTCCCTCACACAGTCTGTTCCTGTGAGATTGTAGGAGTCGGTCTTTTCCCACAAGCTTATGATTGTATGTTTCGGTGTCAATATTTACCAAATGGCTGCAAATCAGAGGACTTTACCAGAAAGTTGAAGTCTTATAGAGATTGTGCGGTTAATTTTGAGATCTGAATATAAAACTTAGAGCTGAACCTGTACACAGTGCTGTGATTTTAATAAAAACACACAGACATCTTATTTAACATGCTGAGTTTGACGAAGTTCAAAGTCAGTGCTTAAATACCAACTATGATATTGAATAATATTTAACATAAAAGGGTAGGTGTAAGTCAATATACATATAATAGACAATTACAGATTTTGATGGTATCATTATTGTTTAAGAAATAATCACGATGATGTAATGGTCATGATTAATTGCAATAATCAAAAAAGACAATGCAGGGCTTTTGCTGAATATTAACATAACTTGTTGAATAGTTTTGTGACAATCAAAGTAAAAGAATTCTGTGTCGCTTAATGTACATAGTTATATCCAGTAAAAAAAAATTGGGTTTTCCTGTAAGGACAAAGTAAATGTGCTGCAGGTGTAACTTTTTATTTTATTTTTGTGCGAGTTACACCATTTGGTCTAAAGCCACTTGGTCCTACTATCGGCATAATATGTATTTTTCTTCTTAATGTCGCCTAAATGATGATGAGTCGCTCTTACCATAAATTCATGGTAAGATTTTTAACGATTAATAGCATAAACGATTAATCGTCTCATCCCAACCCAGTATCCCTTAAATACACTTAGGGTGTACTATAGAGGATAAGTGCATGACACCGCTCGCTGACCGGATCGGGAGGTGCCAACTCCTTTTAGTTTTTTTGTTTTCATTTCTTTAATTATTTCCTGTGTTTCTGTTCTCTGAGGTATATGATGGTACTCTATGGTCGTAGGAGTGGTATGCAACACGAGGGAAGGTTTCATCAGTAAGGATCACATGGTATCACCCTCTCCCCCCACCATCATTCCGTGCACATTACACGACCAAGATCTGTCCAGATGGCAACCTTCTCAGTAAATCACCAAACCTCCTTAACTAAATACTCTTGAGTTATACTACGTGCGGTGCTTTGCATTTCCCAGTTTAAGCTCCTTAAACTTTAAAGGATATTAGGAATTTGGCAGAAGAACCTGATTTTCTGCAACTTTTTCTGTACCTTGATCTTTCTGTCACTAGCACAGACTTATGACCATCGGTCAAGACCATGTTTATATTCATTCTGTCCTTAAAGCTCAAAACATTTAGGATTTAATAAAGGATTTAAGATTACAATACATGTTTTTATATAATGTTTTGGCATTACGACTTTCTTCATACAGAGTCGATCCAACTTTTTTTGGTCTCCTGAGTCATGGAGCTCATTATAAAAGCACTATATGTTCAACCACACACACACACACACACACACACACACACACACACACAACCTACCCCTACCCTTCAATGCCGTGGAAAATACTTCTCTTTTCCCTCACTGTCTCATTACTTACTGAAAAAGAAGGAGGGCTAAGGAAAGAGTAGGAAAGGGAGGAGGTGGCATTTTTAGCAGAAAGCTAAGGAGTGATTCCCGAGGGAGGTTTTGTTATTTGTTGAGAGGGAGGGTGAGAGTGGTGCATTCATCATGCCTGCAGCAGGATTTAACTGTTGCATAATACTTAACACTCCAGTGAAGAGAAAAGCGCATGCATCTGCTTACGTCTTGCAAGTTATGCAAAAACACATATTAGAAAGCAAAGAAATATAAATTTTTATACACAAGTCATATACTTCAATAGGGCTTGTGAGTGTGTGAGTGTGTGTGTGTGTGTCTGTGTTCGTATTCATCAATACATGCCCTAAAAGATAATGTACAGTGAGCAGGTCATTAAACTCAGCTTTATGCAGGCCCTTGACTCAGCTGCAGAGTGTTGAATCCTAAATGAAGTCAGTTGCAGAATTATGACCAACTCACTGTATACAGTATTATTCTGCTTATTTCGCTGTTGCACATTAAATGAATTATTTGACACTACAGAAGATTAAAAAGTGACTGAACTGTACTGTAGCATGGCGTCTTTAGCAACGCTCAGTTTTACATGGCAACGATTCGATATGAAGAAATGACAAACGTCTGAATGACTCAACGAGACACACATGATTGGCTGATTGTATAATTGCATAATAAATAGAAACTGAAAGCTGCTTGTGGTTTTACTCCTTTGTTTTATCTGTGTGTTTGTGTTTCATAAGTTTTTGGACTATTATTCATTTTTTTCATTCTGAACATTGTGTTTATTTACAACATTAGTTTGTCCGTCATTCTAAATCTGACGGCAAACAACAGTTCTGTTCTTGAGATCACATTCAGTAAAGGTCCCTAAAGAAAGTCCATCCATTATCTTCCGCTTTATCCTATACTAGGGTCGCGGGGTGGGTTCCCCATGCTCATCCAGGGGAGAAAGTTTTGGGCGCTGGGCAGATCCACCCAGGACAGGGCGCCAATCTATCGCTGGGCAGACACTCACTCACTCACTCACTCACTCACACACACAGACACACTCTATATGGGGCAATTTGTAAAATTTACTTGACTTGATCCATGTGTGTGGGAGGAAACCGGAGAACCCCGAGGAAACCCACACGGACACGGGGAGAACATGGAAACTCCACCCAGATGGGGATTCGAACCGGGAATCCCTATTGCTGAGAGGAGAACATGCTAACCCTAAAGAAAATCACCACAAGTAATACTCCATTAGTTCTCATGCAAAAACTGCTGATGAAGTTTAAAGGACAAGACGTGATAAACAATAGCATTACAATGAAAACGGCCCGAGCGCACGCAGCATTATTAATGTACTTAAATAGAAGCTACAGTATTTTTAAACCTTTATGGGACATCAGGGTTGAGGACCTTGGGGATTCACAGAGCGAAGCACATGAGACCAAATGCCCCAGGAGACGCTAATTGCACTATTGTGCCTCGGAAACTGAAAATAAACAAAAGTAAGTGAAAGATAAAGAACGCACTGTATTTGTTGAGATTATGTATACAGCACTCTGCTGCCAGCGGACATCGATGTGGTGGTTTCACATGCACCCATTCCCCATCCTGCCCTCAGGTCAGAAAAAATATGATGGCAAAAGAAGACATGGAGGGAGCTATGCCCTGTAAAAAATACGTGCAGTATGTGTTTGTGTTGAATGCACACACGCCTCTCCTGAATAATGCAACGTGTTTTATGCAATGTCACCGCGCTGATACTCCTGCACGCTGAGCTTTTAAAACATTTATCGCTGAGACCGATAACCGACTTCGGCTGCATCCACAGGTGGAGCAAATCACCGCTGCGAAGCGCATGTGTGCTGTGTGTGGCCAGATCAACTTTATGATCAGCACCTGTTATTTCATCTTTCTTTCGTCAAACCCATTTATTTCCCTTAACTTCACCTACATGTCCAGAGCAACAATGTTATGGTCGTTAGTTGTAGATTTGTTGTTGGTTCATTCTAATTGTGTTTGTGTGTTTGTCTGCTTTGTATTTTTACCTTAATTTTCATCTCCTCGATACGTAAGACAGGAGAATGGATGATCATTAGATTTTGTCACCGGTGCATCTGAGAGTGTGTCAGGATGAGCAGTGTTTGAATAACACACTCATTAAGGCTGCAGTTCCCATAGCAACACTTTCTGTTTTTTTTTTCTGGTAGGGTGCAGTGAGCTCAAAGAAACCCGAGATGCACAGATGCGCGCGCACACACACCACAGATGAATAATAGAATAATTAGGACAGTGTAACACACAGCTGTTACCCTTTGTCAGCTTGCAGTCTTATTTGATCTTTCACTTGGGATTATTATTTTTTTTTCATAGATAATTTGCTGATCACGATCTGATTGGTTAAGGAATGTTATTGCAGTATTTCTGATCACATCACACCTTTTTTTCACATCATAACTTTGTGACTGATGTTGCTGGCGAGGATTGAGTGATTCATTCAGTTTTTCAGTGAATGTATGACTTCCTCGTCATACAATTTGAATCAGTGATGTGCAACTATCCACCGTTTCACAGCACCATCTGTTACAACACAAGATGAATGATTATAACTGATCTTACAAATGTAAATATAAATTGTTAAAACCATGAATTCATTAACAATTATTCCTAATTGGTTTATAACCCAGGCACAGTGAAGCTGCTGTTGTAAATGTCAATTTGTATAACTAAATGTAAGTAGGGCGGCACGGTGGCTTAGAGGTTAGCACGTTCGCTTCTCTTCGCTAGGGATTCCCGGTTCGAATCCCCATCTGGGTGGAGTTTCCATGTTCTCCCTGTGTCTGCGTGGGTTTCTTCTGGGTTCTCCGGTTTCCTCCCACAGTCCAAAAACATGGATTAAGTCAATTGAATTCTCAAAATTGCCCCATATAGAGTGTGTCTGTGTGAGTGAGTGTGTGCCCAGCGATGGATTGGCGCCCTGTCCTGGGTGTATCTGCCCAGCGCCTGAGACGTTCTCCCCTGGATGGGCATGGGGAACCCCACCGCGACCCTAATAGAGGATAAAGCGGGAGATAATAAATGAATAAATGTAAGTATATATATATATATATATATATATATATATATATATATATATATATATATATGGGATTCTTGTTTTTTTTTTATGGAAATAAGAACTTAACTGAGCACTAACTGAGACAAAAACAACAAAAAAAAAAAAAACAAACTTCCACATCACCGAAATGAGTTTCCCTGCTCATAATGGCACCAAGCACTCAGTCCACCAATCACTGATGTTGCTGCGCAAATCCTATAGATGTGATTTATATATATACAGATATGTGTATGTGTGTATATATATATATATATATATATATATACATATATATATATATATATATATATATATATATATATCTGTGTGTGTGTGTAACATGTATTATGTTACAATACGTGATCAGGTCTTTACTTCAGTCTGCTGTATGGCGCCGGTTCAAGACTGCGAAATGCTTCTGCTTGGAAATTCAACACTTTATCTTCTCTCCTCAGAAACCTGCCAATATCCTGGTGATGGGGGAGGGACTAGAGCGAGGGAGGGTCAAAATTGGTAAGTCACATGCTTAACTCCCATACTGTATTGATTTATAATCATAGACGGCTGAATGGCTACATCCTCTGGAACATGCCAGGTTGCTGTATTTAGAGTTCATCAGAAGCTAGAGTGCAGGAATCTTGGGAACGTCTATATGTAGCATGGCCTTGATGACACGGGTTAAGTCATGTCGGGGAGACTGGCTGGATTACCGGCTCAGCACATGTCTGAATCGGCTCGCTGACCTCTGGGAGGCTGGAGAGGGATAATGCTGATGGCTTGAGCACGCAGTTATTCTGCAGTGTTGCGTAACCATATTGAACAGTCGTGTTCAGCAGCAGAAGGACTTTCTCAGTTGCTATTTCGATCATTCTGCTGAAAGCTATACAGAGCCCTAGAGTGATGAAATGCCTGGAATGTTTCCAGGTCAGTGTCACAATGCACGTCTGGACCTAAAAGCTCTGTTGTTTATGTTCTAAAAATAAAACATATACTCAAAATAACCATCATTCATTAAGACCTTTACCTAAGAAACTGTCCAGTCAACTGTATGCAGACAGCACATACTAACACGAGCATACGACATTCAGAGGATTCTGTACAATGATGTCCTGCACTGAACACTTAAGAAGAATGAGGCTGAGCCTGAGCCTCAGTCCTCACAAGGTTCCTTCCCTAAAAACCACTACCAACAACAGGGAGCTGTTGTCCACTGTTGCTTTAACTTTTTTTTTCTTTTAGAACACTGTAAGATGCTTTGAGACAATATACTACTGTAAAGAGCTCTACATACCACCACTCGAAAATTTAGACACGTCTCCTTTTTGCGCCGCCGTTCCATTTACTGTAAAAATGGACTTTGTAGTTCTACAATTCCAGACTGTAGTCTATCTGTTTGTGGACTGTAATACATATGGTCGGGACCCAATAGTACCACCACAGAGCAGGGATTATTTGGTTGGTGCTTTATTCCTATCCCCGCAGTGTCACTGAGGTATTTAAATGAAACTACAGCAGCACTGCTGCACTAAAACCCCCTTCACCTCATCAGTGTCACTGCAGAACTGACCATAAACAATCCACCACCCAAATAATACCTGTTCTGTGATGGTCCTGACCAACAGAACAGAGAACCAACAAGGTGGAAAAAATAATATGAAATACACCAGGAAGTGTTTAAGTGTAATAATCGCTGTTACCTGGTGATGTAACACTTACTGTAAGACTGAAGTTGAGAGTTTAATAGATTTTTTATTTTAAAGTTACCAGAGTTGAGTATTATGTTTTATTCAAGGTCATGTCCGCATTAATGGGCTCAATCAGAGCTGAAGGACAAAGCTGAGTGTAAATAATAGTTAACTTTTGACAAAACTGTGAACCTACACACTGTTGTTTGGTGTGTTGCAATGCATTGTGAAATTTAACAGCAGCTAATTCACAGCCCTTCAATTTAGAGATCGCTGACAGGAAGCAGTTGAACTATGTCAGTATCTCTGCGGTTCTGCAGGATGGGGGTTTGTGTTTAAGCTGTTTCTATTCAAGTCCTTAATTTGTGTGTAACAGAAAATGTTAGGCCCTGTTGTTAATATTGTGTTTTACTGTTTGTAATGTGTGTGTGTGTGTGTGTGTGTGTGTGTGTGTGTGTGTGTAGCGGATATGGGATTTGCCCGCCTCTTTAATTCCCCTCTGAAGCCATTGGCTGATTTGGATCCAGTGGTGGTAACATTCTGGTATCGAGCACCTGAGCTGCTCCTGGGTGCGAGACATTACACCAAAGCGATCGGTGAGTTTAACAACTGCATCAAACCGGCAGCCAGCCATTCAACAAATATTTGTGTTTAAAAAAAATGTCTATTCCATATCAGATTGATTGTTTAACACCTGAGTGCTCCATCAGTCTGGAGTTTGGAATTTCATCAGGAACTTTATAAGCGACATTCCAAAGCTGTTTATCAGAACAAAGATTAATCAGTGAAGTCAAGGTCAGAATTCTAAAGCAAAACATCTAACAGGTTTGCTTCAGCAGTTCATGTTGTAAGTGTAGAAACAGATACAGGTTGGGCTGCGGTCAGCACCTCCGCCTCACAGCAAGAAGGTCCCGGGTTCGACCAAACTAATATTTAAACAAATGCACTATATAGATACGACAGCACAGTGGTGTAGTGGTTAGCAAGTCAACTCTTATTGCTCAGGATCCAGGTTCAGTTACCGATCTGGGTGGAGTTTCCATTTTCTCCCCATGTGTTTTCTCTAGGTTCTCCAGTTTTTGTCCACAGACCAAAAACATATATTCAATGTGAATTGGTGTCTTTGGTGGACTTTGTTGCTCATATATCCAGAATGACATGCATGAGATCAGACATGGTGTTGGCAGACATAGCCTGGATCTCAGTCTCCAGTCTATTTATGCTCTTTGGGTGATTGGGTTGCGGTCAGGCCAGAAAATTTCTGTTACAAACTCACCCAATCATGAATGAGGTACGATCTATGACAGAAACAGAAACTGTTCCCACAAATGACATACATTGTACTTATATTCTCTAAATAAGGAGATGTACCTTTTCAAACACATGAAAATGTATTAAAATACAAATACAGAGTTACAACAGGTCCAATTGCACCACTGCATGGTGACACAATGCTGAACTTCCATTTACTGTTAAGGCCCCATCTGCTGGTGAAGCTGTTTAGTTGCATAATGTGTTGAAAAGCAATCACTTATCTACAATTTACAGCTGGTTGCTGGACTGTAGTGTATGCTTATGTTTCTGCCATAAAAGAAAAGCTAGTATATGATAATGTGGTAATCTGGTAAGATAGCACATTATATATTATTCGAATCCTAATTGTCTCCTCTCATTGGAAATTAGGATTAATTTTATTAGAGGGATGATACAGGTACAACATTTAGAGAAAAGTTGGATGTGGTTTGGATCTGTGCAGACGAGGGAAGTGGTTAATGTTGGTAGAAGGATGCTGAGGTAGAAAAACATTAATTCAGGTAGGAAGACATTAATTATCTGTTATTTTGTATCAAGACATCTGGGCGATAGGCTGCATCTTCGCAGAGCTGCTTACCTCAGAGCCTATATTCCACTGCCGCCAGGAGGACATCAAAACCAGCAACCCATTCCACCATGATCAGCTGGATCGGATCTTCAGCGTCATGGGTTTTCCTGCAGGTACTCACATTTATAATTACATTTATGAGATGGTATTTAAATAAACATAATGTGTTTCACAAGGCCTGACATGAAAATTCTATTACATAGTGATTTATTATCCCGTGATTGTGTTTAAAGTTGGAAGTGACAGGGATTGAAGTGATGAAAGACTGATAACTGTCATTAACTCAACAGCCCAGTGACACAAACTTAAGATGCTTTATACCTGTGTGTGTGTGTGTTTTTGTGTGTGTGTGTACGCTTGTGTGTGTTTAGATAAAGATTGGGAAGACATCCGAAAAATGCCAGAATACCCGACTCTACAGAAGGACTTTAGAAGAACAACGTGAGTGGAATGTTCCATCTTGTTTCTATAACCCTGTCTGTCCATGTCATCATCTGTAGAGTTGAAGCATCCTCACTTTACATAGATTTACAGTGGGTTGCAAAAGTATTCATACCCCTTGAACTTTGCCATATTTTGTCACATTACAACCACAAACATAAATATATTTCACTGGAATTTAATGTGAAAGACCAACACAAAGTGGTATACAATTGTGAAGTGGAATGAAAGTTATACATGAATCAACAATTTTTTTACAAATAAAAAACTGAAAAGTGCGATGTGCAAAATTATTCAGCCCCCCTGAGTCAATACTTTGTGGA
>JAFMOD010000205.1:3020054-3032462 GCA_019802435.1 Corydoras maculifer
GGGGGCTGAATAATTTTGCACATCGCACTTTTCAGTTTTTTATTTGTAAAAAAATTGTTGATTCATGTATAACTTTCATTCCACTTCACAATTGTATACCACTTTGTGTTGGTCTTTCACATTAAATTCCAGTGAAATATATTTATGTTTGTGGTTGTAATGTGACAAAATATGGCAAAGTTCAAGGGGTATGAATACTTTTGCAACCCACTGTACATAGAGGGTTTGGTCCATACGTATTCTTAGTGATGGTGCTTTAAATGGGATTTAGTCTTGTGCATGTCATCAACTATTTGACAGCAAAATAGTTTAATTTAACTATAATGATGAGGCCACTGAGGTCATCTCATTATTTTGTAGTCATGTTAGTGATGCCTATATTTGGCATTCTGGGTCTCAGCAGGATTTTTGATGGTAACAATGAATTTAATTCTTTACAATTCATCTCTATCACAATTTTTAATTAATAAACATGTTCAAAACCACTTTCTTATATGTACATTTTTCTCCTGTATATCACTGAAGAGTCATAGTACTTGTATTTAATTTCCATTACGCTTTTAATTGAAGTTTTATCTTCAAAATAGATTTATATTTACTATTAAATAGTTATATTTGAAATTTAAATATAAATAAATGCAAGTGTTGTGTAAATATTTTGGCTATAAAGTGATCATGTGCAGGCAAACCCAAGTCCTTAATTTTTTTTCTACATTTTTGAATAAATAATCTGGTTTTAAATTGGTCTATAACATGATGTTCAATGTTTTAAACTTTTGTCATTAATGTTTTTCAGATACGCCAACAGCAGCCTCATCAAATACATGGAAAAACATAAAGTAAAACCAGACAGCAAAGTGTTTCTGTTGGTATGTTTAATAGAAGTATATTTAAAAGTTGTTATTTTATTGTTACCAGTGTCTTCTCAACCCGGCCTTGCGATTACATATTCTTTAAACGGTGTAAACATTGATTTATGAGTAATTGGTTGCTTCTTGGTGTTTTTATTTAACACCAAATAAACTCACACATCATCAAAACATCTGTGAACTGTTCAGTTTTCTTTTTAAATCACATTTAGCTCCAGAAGCTTCTTACAATGGACCCCACCAAACGGATCACCTCCGAACAGGCGCTTCAGGACCCCTATTTCTTGGAGGATCCGCTGCCAACGTCTGAGTAAGTTTTGAACAGAGCCCTGCCAAACCTTGTTTAACCCCCCCCACCATCCGTTTTTTCCAAACCACACACAGACACACACACACACACACACACACACACACACACACACACACACACACACAGGGAGAATTTGCTTTGGGCATCTAATGATTTCTGCATTAAAGCACATTGACGGTAATGAAAAACAGGTCAACCTTTATAGAACCCACGTTTACCAAACCATTTGTTTAAAAAAGCATTGAAACACAGTCTGTTTCTTTTTTGTACTTTGCTGCAGAAAAGAACATTTTACACAGAATGCTGTTGCATTAGTTTTACTGTGGATCACAGAAGTGTGTGTGTGTGTGTGTGTGTGTGTGTGTGTGTGTGTGTGTGTGTGTGTGTGTGTGTGTGTGTGTGTGTGTGTGTGTGTTTTATGTATGTCTTTGTACATGTTTTGCAGTGTTTTTGCGGGTTGCCAGATCCCATACCCTAAGCGTGAGTTTCTCACTGAGGATGAACCCGAGGAAAAGACAGAGAAGGTAAATCATTTTTATATTTTATGTTTTCTTTACATAATGCTTTGTCTTAAAGCAGCTTCACAAACGTCTAAAGGGCAAAGCAGTGTGACAGTAGGAAGATAAACCTCTCTGATATTGTTAGAAAGAAACTTTAAATGGACCAAGACTGAGTAGGAGCTCATTCTTTCTCACTGTTTCCACAAAACAAGTATAAAGAATGTCTAGTGGAACTTGTCTTCTGTTTACTTTATTATTTATTCATTCATTTATTTATTGTGTTGTGGGTGGAGCTGTTAAACTCACCGGGTGGATATTCACTCTAGCTTCTCATATCCCACTACCTATAGAGTCCAACATAGGAAATTCATTCATTCATTATCTCCCGCTTTATCCTATATTTGGGTCGTGGAGGGGTTCCCCATGCCCATCCAGGGAAGAACGTTTCGGGCGCTGGGCAGATACACCCAGAATAGGGCGCCAATCTATCGCTGGGCACACACTCACACACAGACACACTCTACATGAGGCAATTTGGAGAATTCAGTTGACTTGATCCATGTTCTTGGACTGTGGGAGGAAAGCGGAGAACCTGGAGGAAACCCACATGGACACGGGGAGAACATGGAAACTCCACCCAGATAGGGATTCGAACCGGGAATCCCTAGTGCTGAGAGGCGAACGTGCTAACCTCTAAGCCACCGTGCCACCCACATAGGAAATTAATAACATTATCAATAACAATAACGTATTTGTATCTAAAAGGTGTTGTGCTCTAAATAATACATGGAACATCCTGTTTTTATTTGTACGTGTAGAACCAGACGCAGCAGCACCAGCAGACCCAGGCACAGACGCAAACACAGGTGCAGCAGGCTCCATCCCAGCAGAGTTCAGCTCAGACCAACGGCACCTCAGGAGGAACCACAGGGCCTTCCATGCAGCACACAGGCCAGGAGCAAGGTCCTCCCAACAAAAAAAGTCGGACCACAGGGGCCAATGTGCTTCAGACTGACTACCAGGTTACTCTCTCTTTTTTATCTTTTTGTTCCCTGTTTTGCCGCAGATTCCTTTACAGCATCATTTTGTTTAATTTATTTTTTGATGATTATCTTCTGCTTTAATACTTTTAGCACTCCAGCTCACGCCTTGGTTACCAGAGCAACGTCCAGGGCTCCACCCAGTCTCAAAGCACTATAGGATATTCGTCCACATCACAGCAAAGTGCCCAGTACTCTCATCAGTCCCACCGCTACTGAGCCTTTGTGATTCTTGGCTTGTGACTGTCCACAGCACAGGTCTTACTGCCATTCCTGGTGATCTCACTGATCTCATCCTGTCTCACTTTCTTCACACTGTCCAGCTTTCAGCCTTAGATATGCTAATTGCTTCTAGCTTTGCCAATATCAGCCATATTGGTAGTAGCCCTCGTCTGGATCAACACTATGTGTGATGTCTTTTAGGTGTCTGTGGCATTAAACAACACCTTTCCAACTCGACTACCTACACACACTAAAGACTGAAATGAATAACATGCAACACCAGCATCCTTATGTAACCAGTGCTCTTGAGGCCTGACGATGTCTCCATCCTTGTTGAGCCACATATAACACTGAGAAACCATAATCCTTACAAATACAGTCATTAAAACGTGTGGACCCAGGTCACTGTACTGGCACTGTGCAGCAAAAGCACTGAATGAAAACCTTCACTGTTAGACCAGTTTATAAAACCACCGTCCAAAACAGATTTCCAGAACCTTTACATATCTTCATCATTATCATCATCATCACTGTCCAACAGACCTGTCTCACATATCATCATCATCATCATCATCATCATTATCATTGTTTCTGTTTAACAGACCTGGTTTGAAAAACCTTACATGAAAAATTAAACTCTCCAAAATCATCACTGTCCAGAAACATTAGTCATCACTGACCAAAAACAAAACCGTTTCTGAAAAGTCAGTGGCCAAGAGAACTGATCTCTGAACACTCACTGTGGAAATTGTTTCCTGAATTGGCAAAATCCAACAGCATGTGACTGTCCATTCAAAAAGCCTCTGAAGTCACTGCTGTATAACAAAATTATCCAAAATCATCAATGTCTCACCAAACCAGCTCACAAAGTTTGTCCTGCTCAACAGAAACGTTTCCAACTGGGCCACAGTTTAACTAAACTAGTTTAAAAAACCCTACCTGACTTCATGATTTAAACTTTGTAACCAGTCTTCTTAATTGCTGGTATACAAATGACCTTAAAAACTTTATCCACAACTAACCGTCCTACAAAAATCCAGCCCAGCATGGCATGCCATCCGTATAGATTCACCCCAAAGTGCCCGAATAGAAGTTCTACTTTCATCAGCTCTGTTGTTTGCACATCAAACCGTGTAGGATTCACACAAGGTCGCCCAGTGTGTTGGATTCAGAGCCAAGCCTACTCTCAGAGACCATCAAACAATCCTGGAGAGCCTAAAAAGATCAGAACGGAACCATCAGTTTGGACCAAAAGAAACCAGCCAGATTCAGTGTGGAAACATGTGATCCACCAAACAAGCTACACCTGCAATATAATGGCTTAAACAAACCAAAAACAAACTGTTTCCCATTTTCTTCATCCCGCCCTGTGCATGTGTATCAGCCCTATGTGCATTTATCCAGACCAAGGTGGAACGAACTCATATGGAAGCCCAATCTTCTCTGTCTTCGAGCATGTGCAGAGCGCCTTTACACCTTTTCAGCTACAGACTCTTTTTGTAAATATTTACTCATTGAAGTTGGGATTCTTTAGATAGATAGAGAGCTTTATTGTCATTGTACATGATACAACGAAATTCCGAAGAAGCCCTTCATTCTGAGAGTCCTCTGTGGACATGCGTTCCATCTGCAGTTACGAAGTATCAATGACAGTGGGGCATGTCAGTATGAAGAAATCAGAAAGGTTTTATCAAACAGGAACATGTTTTTAGCTTTTCAGCCACATTGAGTGTGTGTGTATGTGAGTGAGTATGTGTGTGTGTGTGTGTGTGTGTGTGTGTGTGTGTGTGTGTTACATTATTTAGGGCAGCTCCAGTGACTCTTACCTCCTGATTCCTGTTTGAAATTTTATAAGTTTTGGATGTTATACTATTTTTATTGCTGTTTTTAAAAAATGCATTCACATTTGTTTGTGCTTCACCGCTCAGCGTTTATGATGCGCCAGACCGAAGCCGACAGAATCGTTGCACTTTTAAATGAGCCTTACTGGTTCTGGTGGGTGTGTGTCTCGAACCTGACCGTGTCTGTTTTATCATTCATTCATCCATAATTTTCTACTTAATCCTATATTAGGGTCTTGGGGAGGGGCACACTATATAGGGGCAATTTAGAGCATCCAATTCACCTTGATTCCATTATTTTGGACTGTGGGCGAAAAGCGGAAAATCCGGATGAAACCCACACAGACACGAGGAGAACATGGAAACTCCACCAAGAGCAGGATTCAAACCTGGATCCCCAGCGCTGAGAGGCGGACGTGCTAACCACTAAGCCACCGTGTGCAGCCCAGGTTTCAATGATTCTAAATCATATAGTGTTAAAGTTAGGGTTGATATGAGGCAGGTTACTAAGTCTTTTCTGAACCATAGTTTACAATTGATCTAATTCAGGGGGAAATTTGTATCTCCAATGTACATATCAGCATGTCTTTGAAATGTGGTATAAAACAGGAGTACAAGAGGAAAACCTGATCAGGTACAGTGTGGACTTCACACAGGAAACAGGAATCAAACCTGATACCTTCTTGATGTGAGGTGGTAGCGTTATCTGTTGCACCACTTTACCACTTTAAGAGATATTATATTTTCTAAATAAAGCCCTATAATAAAATGTAGTGAAAGCACAGACACTTAACTACCAATGCAGTTAGTGCTCCAGTTGATTTGATTGTATTGTGCTATAACCTGACTGAGTACTTACCCCAACGCAGCCATGTACATTCATGGCCAAAAGTTTTGAGAATGACACAAATATTATATTTTCACATGATCTGCTGCCCTCTGGTTTTTATGTGTGTTTGTCAGATGTTTTTATCACATACAGAAATATAATTGCAATCATATTATGAGTTACAAAAGCTTTTATTGACAGTTAGAAAGAGTAATTCTGCAATTCTCCCTGGCATGCTCTCAATCAATTCTGGACCAAATGCTGACTGATAGCAGTCCATTCTTGCACAATCAATGCTTGCATTTTGTCAGAATGTGTAGGTTTTTGTTTGTCCACCCGTCTCTTGATGATTGACCACAAGTTCTCAATGGCATTAAGATCTGGGGAGTTTCCAGGCCATGGACCCAAAATCTCTGTTTTGTTTTCTGAGCCATGTAGTTATCACCTTTGCTTTATGGCAAGGTGCTCCATCATGCTGGAAAAGGCATTGTTGATCACCAAACTGCTATTGGATTGTTGGGAGAAGTTGCTTTCGGAGGACATTCTGGTTCCATTCTTTATTCATGGCTGTGTTTTTAGGCAAGACTGTGAGAGAGCCGATTCCCTTGGCTTAGAAGCAACCCCATACATGAATGGTTTCAGGATGCTTTACAGTTGGCATGAGACAAGACTGGTGGTAGCGCTCACCTCGTGTTCTCCGAATAAGTTGTTTTTCAGATGTCCCAAACAATCGGAAAGGGGATTCATCAGAGAAAATTATTTTACCCCAGTCCTCAGCAGTCCACTCCCTGTACCTTTTGCAGAATATCAGTCTGTCCCTGATGTTTTTTCTGGAGAGAAGTGGCTTCTTTGCTGCCGCCTTGAGACCAGGCCTTGCTCCAAGAGTCTCCGCCTCACAGTGTGTGCAGATGCACTCACACCTGCCTGCTGCCATTCCTGAGCAAGCTCTGCACTGCTGGTAGCCCGAACCCGCAGCTTAAACACTTTCAAGAGATGTTCCTGGCGCTTGCTGGTCTTTATTGGGCACCCTGGAGCCTTTTTGGAAACACTGGAACCTCTCACCTTGAAATTCTTGATGATGCGATAGATTGTTGACTGAGGTGCAATCTTTCTAGCTGCGATACTCTTCCCTGTTAGGCCATTTTTGTGCAGTGCAATGATGACTGCACGTGTTTCTTTAGAGATAAATATGGTTAACAGAAGAGAAACAATGATGCCAAGCAGCAGCCTCCTTTTAACGTATCCAGTGGCGTCATTCTTACTTAATCATGACAGATTGATCTCCAGCCCTGTCCTCATCAACACCCACACCTGTGTTTATGAAGCAATCACTGAAAAGATGTTAGCTGGTCCTTTTAAGGCAGGGCTGCAATTAAGTTGAAATGAGTTCTGGAGGATAAAGTTCATTTTCTAGGCAAATATTGACTTTGCAATTAATTGTTGTTAAGCTGATCACTCTTTATAACATTATGGAGTATATGCAAATTGCCATTACAAAAACTGAAGCAGTAGACTTTGTAAAAATTAACATTTGTATCATTCTCAAAACTTGACTGTAAAGTGACACGTTGCAGCTTTAAGGCATAGTTTTTTCCCCAGTGCTTTTGGCAATCGTATTAAAAAAAACTACTGTGCCAAAGATGCCAAAGTTCAGAAGTATTAAAAATGTCATGATGCAGAAATGTTAACTAACTAAATGAGAGCTTGGGAAATTCTGCTGTCCTTAAGCTGGCATTAGTGTTACCTACTCAGGCATGTTGACATTTAACTGCTGCCGACATAGGCCTAACGTGCTGGGTCGCAAATGTCAAAATCGTTTGTTTAAAACAGTAAACATGGAAAAAGCATGAAGTTGGGGATATGTGATTTAAAAGACATGCGTAGTGTTTTGTTTTGCCTCTGTTTCTTATTACTGGGCTTGCAGTTGCTAATTTAGGCTTAGATACTAATAGAATTCACCAAATTTATTAATGACTAAATAAATACTTTTTATACACACGTAACAACCATAATTATGGTCAAATTATGGTCTAATCAGGTCTAATGCTGGTTTTAAAGATCGCCCACACACACCACCACCACCACGACTTCTGGCATTTCCAGAGGCTTTTTACATTTAAAAGTGGCAGCAGATTCGGAGTGAGATGCAGGTTTTTAGATCGTCTCATGGCTCTTTCTGTAAAATCCAAGCGAGGTGATCAGTGTTATGGAACTCTGTCGGTGTGTTTTCGACACTAACCTTCACACTCTTCCTATGCAAAATGAAAAACAAACAAGAAAGGCAACCTGAAAAGCTTCAGCTTGGGCTTGAGTTTCAATTAAGACCACAGAATTATTGCAATTATCTCAAAGTTTGCTACACTTTTGGAAACAACTTGCTGGTTTTTAAAATTAAACTGGATTTATAATCCAGGAAAACTCTGACACCTTGTCATTAAATACAGCATTGATTTTTTTTTGTACTTTGTGCTGTATCAGTGTATTATAACAGACTGCAAAACTGGCATGTATTAATTCTATACTATCGTATTTATTATTGTTGTGTATCTATATCTATATAAATAGGTTCACAGGGGTCTGTTTCACCAAATAAGTGATGCTCTTTATAATTCTGATTTTTCTCTCTTTTCTAAGGCAGATATGCCACATGTCCTTCTATACTGACCTGTACATAGGCACTGACATTGTAGGAGGGAGTAAATATGCACTGAACTTCATTTCCCAAAAGGCACCCGTCCTCATTGTTTAATGCACGGCATTGTAGACTTGAGGAGCTGCATGGGCTTTGTAGTTCTGAAGGGACTTTTTTTGTGTTTTTTTTTTTTGTTTGTTTGAACAGATCAGCATGTGAACTGTCCCTCGATGAGTATGAACTCAGTATGAACCTGTTTCAATACAGTTTTTAACAGACCTACCTTCTTACACCAGCTATGAATGTATGATTTAACTTGTCAGTGCAGGATGAATTTTAAATTCACCACAGACCATAAGAGGTCTACTATGCATTTCAGGAGATATGTATATATACATATTATAGATATATATTTGTGTGTGTGTGTGTGTGTGTGTGTGTGTGTGTGTGTGTGTGTGTGTGCTATTCATTCAGTTGTGTTCGACCCTTGGATACTCTATAGATCAGTTTACAATAATTTTTATCCATAGAGTTTCATGGTGAAGATTTTAATGAGGTAGATCACCAAGCCTTTCCTCAACCGGGAATCAAACCTGGGGGCTTCTTGCTGTGAGGCAGTAATGCTAACTGCTGCACCACTGTGCCATTTTATACATTTGCCCTATAGGTGGTAAAAAATGTCCAGCAACATTATTATAATTAATGGCTATATATAAATATGGCATTATTTGGTTTGCTTAATCGAATACTAGGGTCATAGTAGGGGTTCCCCATGCCCATCCAGGGAAAAACGTTTGACTGGTGGGCAGACACTTCCAGGACCAATCTTTCACTGGGCACACACACTGTATAGGAGTAATTAAGAGCAGCTAGTTCACCTTAAATCCATGTGTTTGGGCTGTGATGGGAAACCGAAGAACCCACCCAGATCAGGATTCGAACCTGGATCCCCAGTGCTGAAAAGCAAACATGATAAACACTACACCACCATACTATATACATAAAGCTATTTACATCATTTGGTTTCTGGACCTTTTTTCAGCACCTTTAGAACAAAAAGCAAACATCACGCTGGACAGACCACCACAAACACCGACAGTATCTTCAGTTTACCGTCTACCATGGTTTTAACCTAAACTGTTTTGAAATTATACATAACTAATAATATACTGTATTTATATATGATATTTACATTGTTGTATAATTTGTTAAAAGTGTCGTTTTTGGGTTTCGATGTCGCGAGTCACAGACGGGAATTCATGTTATCATATGGAATGTTGGAGAGGAGTTCGTTAGAAGGTTTAATGTTAAAAGCTGTATTGATAATCAGGATGTGGCATTTGAAATCAAGATGCGTCTGTTGTCTAAGATTTTCTAATATTTGATTCATTCTTGATAATGTTTAATATTATATTGTTTTGTATTTTTTTATTAAAATGTCTGGATCTGATCACCTGAACCTACAGGACAGAATCCAGTCAGTAAAACAATGAGTGTTTGAGGGACAGAGCTTCATTCAGATGACGGTGATAATGAGTTGAATCTTTATTTTTTTCTTTTGTTTTTTTACAACGTTGATAGTTTGTTAAAACTGTACATATGAACTTGTCTTTGAAACATATTGCTATGATGATGTCTTTTATGCACTGTAATTAATTAAGTAGTAAATGAAAAGTATTTAATTCCTTTTTTCATTCTCATTCGGGCACTAAAGATACTAAAGAGTTGTACTTTAGAAAGTTAAACAGGATTTATTTTGGGAATGCAATCATCAGTGTGTAGAAGTTAAAAACATTTAAATGACTGAGCGAATAAGCAATGGCCTTCCAGAGTTCCTTCAGAGGATGCATGCGTTTGTCTTTTATCTTCACAGCACTTAAAGTGTCATATCTTCAGGATGTTGAAGTCACAGTTCTACCGATGTTACAGAATGATTGCAGATGATTTCATCCAATCAGATTTCAGAGACAGACTGGATTTTAAATGTGCAGCCTCCCATTTTCAGTGGTGCCACTTTACCTTTTATTTAAACTAATTGTCCAGTTGCCCAGAATAAATCCATGTTATTTACATGCACAGCTTAGTATAATTGTTGCCTGGTTATCAAGGAAACCACAAGCAATAGTATTTTATGTTTGTTTCTACCTTTAGAATGTCATCGTATTAGATCTTTTTGTGTTTTAGTTTTTATGTCTATAGGACATAAAATTCGCCATCCGTGGCATCCGATGTGCTGCGTGAGCCACTTCTTTTACACCACTCTGTTGGCAGGGATCTGTTAGAAACGATGCCCTATTTGTTAAACTTATGTAAAACTTGTATCTAAACTCTGCTGAAATTCTAAATTCTGATTGGATAAATCATGATCGGTCAGTGCAGTGGAACAGACTGTGCAGCCTCAGTCCTTTTAATTAAGTGTCTATATCTGGCTATAAAGCAGATTTTTGCTGGACGTCTACTCATGACAGACACCTACAGTATAAGCATTGCATCCTAAAGTAGATAACGCAATAGCATAGTGCAAAAAGAACATTGATTTAATAACTGTAGCTAAAGTCGTTCTTTATTTCACTGTACAAATGACTGTTAAATGAGAAAAAAGTAACGTATATTTATTTTATATCCTCTATTGTAATAAAAATCACTTTTTGCTTCATGACATTGTCATCCGCTGATGTCTTCAAGACTGCGCTTTAACTTATTGAAGTCTGAGATATGTGTCAGATTGATCTTGTGTTTTGTTGAATGTTTAGAACTCGGCTATGTTTTGATTCGAGAACTGAAGAGAACGGTAGGGGTAAGTAACCCAGATTCAGATTCTCCCTCTGAATGTAAATAATCTTGTGTGTGTGAATTTATAAAATTTATGTCTGAGCTACCGAGGATTGATTCATATTCAGTGTATGATTTATTTTTTATTGGTAGGTATTGGTATTTAGAAACCCAGAAATTTGAGAGAACATAAATTTAAATTTTATGACTCTAACCAGCTGTAAATATGTGGTATCCACAAAATACCACTGGTGTTTTTCGGGGGAGTCCCTCTACCCTCAGGTCAGTTCCCCACCAGCCCAGCTTTATTACAGTTGTAATTTTTCACAGAGCTGCTGTGGTATTAACTGACAGCCGAGTCATGTGTACATTCAGCTGTTTCCTGTTGTTTCAGTATGTTTTATGTCAGTAATCACTTTTGTGATTTTAATCTGTTTCCTTCGTAATTTATTTCTTGGGTTCCTTGTAATCCATTCCCCTAATGTAGGAACATTCCTTCCGTTTTATCCATTACACAGACCTTTGTAATTTATTCTTTTATTTTTGTACTCTGGGTGGCGCAGTGCTGTAGTGGTTTGCACTTCCACTCTCGATCTAGGTTGGGTTTCCATGTTCTTGTATTTAGTTCTCCGTGATCTTCCTGTGTCTTTTTTTACAGGTTCTCTGGTTTCCTCTCACAGTCCAAAATCATGGATTCAAGGTGAATTAGCTGCTCTAAATTGTCCCTATTTAAATTGCCCCTATATAGTGTGTGTGCCTTTGTGTGAGTGTGTGCCCAGTAATAGATTTGCGCCCTGTCCTGGATGTATCTGTCCAGCGCCTCAAATGCCTCCGCTGACACCAGGGGGCGCCATAGATTCTCAAATAATGAATTTAAAAAGTTTTGCTCAAGAATGTGAAACAAATGTATTATTTCATTCTTATCCTTTTTGCTATGTGATTAAATCATGTTTGACTGAAACTGCAGGCTGTAAATAAGATATAGTTCCATTAGACTCATTATGTTTTTATTATTTATTATAGTCCTGTAGGTTCTGTAATCTTTTCTTAATCAGATGATTCAGTGCAGAGTCTGATGTTCAGACAAAGATGTGCACAGTGTAATCTGATTTATCCTCATTGATCCCAAAAACTGACTTTGTCTGGTACAGTAATTTATTTAGCAAGGGCTGGGCAGCCACGCCCTTATCCAACCTTAGGATAATTAAATTCATTATAAAATGTCACACCAAAGCTCGATGTGCAGTGTGATAATCCTCGGCATGTTAAGAGAATTCCAACTATTATGTTCCTTAACCTCAGAAAAAAGGAAGTAATATATATATATATATATATATATATATATATATATATATATATATATATATATATATATATATATATATATATATAT
>JAFMOD010000205.1:3038817-3143416 GCA_019802435.1 Corydoras maculifer
TACAACCCCCTCAGACTCGCGGGGAAAAAATGATGAAATCTCGCGATACTGGCCGCGCGCCGCCATGTTCCTGACGGTTATTTTGATTCGGATGTGAATCGGAGGAAAAGCGAGAGAAGCGACTGAGGCTTCCACACAGAGCCGACTTGTCACCCGAAAGGACAGAAGGACGCCGCCGTGCGCCGACTAACAGCGGGGGGCGACGGACACGGTGTCCCCCCGCTCTCTGAACGCAAGTTCCGCCGTCCTCAGCGCACTTAGGCCCGGCTCCGAGTTCCTCCTCCTGTCCGGCCCAGCGGAGACTCGGCGGCGGGCGTCGCGGGTGTGGAAGGCGGCCCGGGGAGCGGCGGTAAGCGGTAAGAGAAAGCACCTCTCAGCGGGCCTACGGGGCTTACGAAGCACAAAAGTCTAGCCCGTTTTCCGCGATTAGAACTTTTTTTTTCAGTACTTGTTGGCCAACTAGGTGTCGCCTGAGACGCGAAAAAAAGAAAACGCTCAGCGTTTGACTGGAAAACTGTTCGAGCTTCAGCGGTTCACATTAAATCTCATGGAAACGTCTCGAAGTTTTCCGCCGCACTGCGAGCTTTAAACCGCCGAACGAGGCGACTTTTCGTCGAAGAGCATTGAGCAACTAACGGGCTCGTTTCACTGGGATATTTTCAGCCTCCACGCCGCTGCTTTTAAGGCTTTTCACTTCCACGACCGAACGCTTAAAATGATCACACTCCTTTAAATCAGCTCCTAAATATCCAACAAACTGGCTTCATTAACCAAAATAAAACCAAAACTGCAAAATAATCCTACAATACGGAGATGACCTCTCATTCTGTATGATTAACTAATTGTAATATCACCTCAGTGGCCTTTAAAAAGTTTGTGCAGGCGTAGAAACTCTGTTTTCCAAATATTATAATGCAATTCCAGTTTTAGTTGTGGCTCAAAGGGTCCAATGTTGCATAATCATGTAATTATTGTACCCTAAGCACGTAACTTTAAACAAACACGCTGATTAAACACATCAGGGATCTAGTGTACTTTTGTGGAAGCTGTAAGTTGATCACACATTTTGTAATTTGCTATTTGCAGCATGTTCACACTAAACCATGAGTTCCTGTAACGTTTTAAGTAAACATATTCATAAAAATAATGCTGAACTGGGTAAACTCTTATGCAGATTAGGTTTTATTTTGCAAGTGAATTCACAATACAAAACCCAAAATGTTCATTCTTCTGTCAGTTTTACTGACTTTGTGTGTTAGTGGCTATAGTTTTCTTTTACATGATGTCTTTTTTAATTTAATACCATACTCATCGAATATATGCTGGAAGTTTGAGATGGCAGTCAACAGTAATTAGATTATGCAACATGACCAGAAGATAAAATATACTTTTATTTTCCAGCGCGGCGAATACATTGTTGCATCAGTATTATAAAGAAAATATAGAACTTGTTGGGAATCATTTATTATTTTTTTTCTTAGCAGTGAAATCTTTAAAGGTGTGTGTGCTCTCTTGTGCTCATGGCTTTTATAATCAGTTTAAAAAAATCTACTGGTGAAATAAGATTCTAGTGTTATCAAAAAATTTGAAGCAATCTACTGCCATTAAATATGAAAGTTGACTGTGCAAAATAAAAATCTGACTCATTCCCTGTAAAAAGAAATTGGACTCAAAATGTAACTGAATGTACACAAAACATGAAATCCCCAGTGGTGCATGGGAAATTCTCTTTGCTCCGTGAATGAGCATCTTGTATCGGATCTTTTAGTTGACTGTTCTTATAAAGCACTGTAGTCCGTTACCTGAGATTTAAACACCATGCGTTACTAAAGAGTGTTTATTTAGATCCTGAATCTATACTCCTCCAGTGTCCAATTAAGTCCTCCTTCTTTCTGCGTTTTTTAGCACTCAATATTTCTCCTATAGACAGGCTGGATCAAGTGGGATTTTGCCGACACTGTCGACTGTCACAATTAATCACAGAGTCTTTGTATACTGATGTGCAAAAGGTTGTTCTATTTTAGGCAAATGTCTTCATTAGGAAAGGGTATCATATGGGAACTCCTAATGCGATGCTTCCACGTGAATATTTGATTTATAATGTGATGCATTAATCATTTAAAATAAACGGTGGTCAGATTTTAACAACAGTTAATTTACTGGAGAGTTTAAACTCGGTTGCGCCTTCTGGCATTAATGGCTTACAACGTAGGGTGCAGGCAATTCACCTGCCATCATGTTTTGGGATTGTGGATGAAAAAACTCATTAAAGTATAGAGAGGATATAAAGATTCCACCCAAAACGGGAACGGATATTTGTCCTCCCTGCCTGGGAATCAAACCCAGGATCATCTTACTGTGAGGCGAAAGTACGAACTGCTGCGCCACCATGTTATTCCACCCTGATTTCAAACATATTATGACTATAATGGTCGATTAATGGGTTTCTCTTTATTGTTTTTGATCTGCCTGAAGGATTGTAATTATAATAAATGTAGAGTCATTCTTTTACGATCTGTATTACTCCTGAGTAAAATAAACTACTTTGTATTTTTTTTAACAAATTCATCAGAATCTAAAATTCACTTGGCAAATAGTGGACTGTTTCTGGCATTTTCCCGCTAAAAGAAAGTGTTACTTTATAATTCTCATTTAGTTTACAATTATATTATTCAGTTTACAATATGCTGTGACTTTTGGGGTAATGACAGATAAATTCCAAATACGAGACAGATCACTGCTCTGTGTTTAGAGCATTAAGAGGCAATATGCTTTAGACAAATAATAAACTAGATTTACGTTGCACAGGGATGTTCCTGATTTAAATAAATACAGTCGGATGTCTGTGCATGCAGGGGACTTTACTGAGTCGACCATGCAACACACAGCTTCTGTAGTAGAACCCTACAGCGACGAGGCTTAGTATACAATACGAATAAAAGTGCTTGGACACCCACACCTTTTTTGATGTTCATTTTATAATATATAATGGCTTTCAATGCTACAGGACGAGGATGTTTTGCCTCTTTATCCAAAAGATTATCTCTGAGGTCAGACACTTGTGTTGGACGAGAGGGCTTGTCTCTTAATCTAGTTCCTTGAGGTGTTTGTGTCGAGGTCAGTGATGTGCCGGCAGCTTTTGGATTTGCACGCTTTCCCAGTCATGCCTTTAGGGACCTTTTTAATGCACTTTGGCGCACCATGAAGCAGCAACGTAACCATACAAACTTTAAGAAACGACCTTCCCTTTATTGTGTTAAGTTTTGTTATAACCTCAGATTCAAACGTTATCGATGCCCAACACTATGAATAGCATTTTTTGTATGCCTACAAATGAATTCATGTTTACAAACAAATAAACAAACATTATTAAATTTAGTCAATAACTCGATATTTTGGGTAACTTTTTTGTAATATTTTGTTTTTCGGAGTATTTTTTAATCTCCCGTTAATCATGCTGTAAAAGGAAAGAGCTTTTATTTGTGTTATTTACCTGGGGGAAGTTTAATCTGAAAACATTGTGTACTATTTTGCTCTGTTTACCAGGAGAACAAGATGTTTGTACGACAGGTAATAAAGTATGGTTTGTGTATTGGGTGGGTGTGTCGGTGGTGTTGCTCAATCAGCAGTGTTGTGGATGTAAACCCGGCTGCATTAAAAGTAGCATACAATGGATTCTTATTAATTCCTCTACAAACAAGGGTGGCTGCAGTTTGGTTCACAGGACAGCGACACTAACTTAAAGTGCATTCTGAAGCAATAAACCTTATTAATCGCATTAAGTGCTTAAAACTTGCTTTAAGTGCAATTTTTGGTTTTTAGTTTTTTGTTTCTAATAGACAAGATCTATAGCAGGGATATATCTTATGTTTCACATAGATTTCATGGACAGTTTTAGAACACCTCAGTTGATTTTAGACAATTTTTTTAGTCTTATTGTCAAAGCCAAGCATTTTCGGAGGTTTGTGTGCCTATGATTTTGTGCCTATGATTTTGTAACAACATTTTAGGGGAAGATCTTTTTCCATCCCAGTCGACTACGTCCCTCTGCACATAGCAAAGTTTGGTGCAAATGAACCTGACCTGCCCACACAGTGCTCTATTAAATACCTATGAATTAAACTAGAATGGAAATTATGCCAGAACTTCTTATCCAACATCAGTCTCACATGTGCTCTTCTGTGAAAACAGGCACAAAGATCTCGAAGCAAGCTATTCTAGAAGCGTGGAAGCTGTAAGAGCCGCTGTTCTTCCTTCTTCCATGTAGTGTGAAGTGACTCAGGGTAACTAATGAACTGTTTTTACAGCTTGCTCTGTTTTATTTCTGTTTACCGATGATTTAAAATAGTACATGAGTGTAGAATTAGACAGCAAAATGGTACCTGCATATTAATAGTAGTGCTGAGTGTTTGTGTCTTCTTTGCGGTAAGAGCTTTATGTATAAGTCTCTTTTGTTGAGTGTGTTTGCATAATGATGTTTTGATCCTCGTAGAACTTCCCTGTAATTATGTGTGCTCATGTCTTTAGAGATAAAGCACCTCTTACTTTTCCCCAAGATCTTTATGTAATGGGGAAACTTTCCCAGTACTAAATGGCTTTATAGGAAGTTGAAGTAAATGGAACTATAACAGAGATTTATCTTATGTTTCACATTTTAAGGATAGATATCTACATTTGCTAGTTGTTATAATAATAATTAAAACAGCAATATTTAAAACCAGACATCATTTCTGAAATGTTTCCAAAAGATTAAAATACTATGCAAATTAATGCTATGAAGTTTTTTGCACATCAAAATTTTGGCCGAAATTTTTTACTGGCCACGTTGTTAGTTTGAAGGTGTTGGGACCCAAGCACAGAAAATGACACTGGGTATTTATACAGCACACCACATATGTCTGGTGTGCTTTTAACTAGTTGGCACACACATATTTATCTCCCAGCAGTCAGGTTTTCGTGTGGACCAGCTTCTGATTTGATGTGGACTTGCAGGTTATTATGTCTTTTGTTTATTAAAAAAAACCTTTTCCATTACCTTCCATAGCAATGTTCTAACATGTCCACTAGTCCTTTTTGTGATATTTGGGTGTTTTTTCAGATCTTAAACACGTTATGTATGATAAAATGTTACAAGTTGTGAACATATATAAAAAAGGCAGCTTTTCACGTGTATGTGAATCATAACTTAGTGTGCAATGCATAAACACTGCATGACTTTTTAATAACACTTCACACTTTGTTGTTGAAAGAAACTTTGTGTTAAGTGACAGTAAAACACACATGACTCCCCAACTTATGTTTGAGTGTCTTTTCAAAATGTGCAAAATAAATCAACACCAGAAAGATAAAAACTTTTCTCACAGGTATTTTAAACCTGTTAGAAATGAGTCACTTTGCCATGAGATACGTATGATCTTTATCACGAGCAACAGCGACGAACTGAAGTGAAGAGAGTTCAGACAGCAGGTCATGTTTCTTAGGATGTTTTGTCTTTTTTTTAACGCCTTCAGTTCTGACATACCGTGATGGCATGTTATAATAAGTTCTAACAAAACCTGCAGACTAAGGTCAGGTGCTCCATGTGTCCTGCTTCATTTCTGTCAAGGGTCATCAAGAATCTGATTATTTGATTATAGGTTTTTTTACGCGTTCCTAGAACTCAAAGGAGTCAAGGGACATTTTCAGTGTCCAAACCCCAGGGTTGGTACTTTTTTCTTTGCCATAGGATCCATGAGCAACAAGTGTGTGATGGTGGGTTTGAACACAGGTCTCACACTTCATTCATTTAGCATCAGTCACATTGCAAATCAATGCAGCAAGAAAATCAAGAATTGAAGGAACATTTAAAATTTAAAAGAATACAATATGACACATTTATTTGTCAGTTGCTCGTTGAGTGGCATTTTGGCTTTGTCTCTCTGTCTTGCGTTTATTTAAGGATGAATGGGTAAAATGGGGAACTTGAGGTTGTGGAACTTTGAGTTTATCAGTGTGTTCAGAACCTTGAGTTCCCTTATGCTTCAGAAAATGTCACTGGGAGCAAGACTGTTAATCTGGGATCAGATTTTAGGCTGCCTGGTGACGTAAAAGTCATTGTAAAGAGAGTAGACAGCTGATCCTACCGTGTGCTCCTGGTGTGCTCAGGCCTGTGTCTCAGAATGCTGTGCTTTTCCTGAGCAGAAAAGTTCTCCACTGCGGCGTTTATAGGTGCACAGCTCTAACTAGGACCAGCTGTGACAACAGTGTGCAGCATAGCATAGTGTAGAGCAGGGAAAAGTTTGGTTGCTGTACATCAAACTTCCAGGCAGGTTAGATGAATTGGGTCATTAATGGTAGTGTTGGTGTCCTCTGTGGTACAGTGGGTAATGCAGGTCTCAGTGAACATGAACAACTGGTTCAACTTATTTAGCTTTGATGAGATGTGTGTCCTTAAAATCAGTATACAGACGATATAGGCTGAATCTAAAATGCTTGGCCAACAAACACATTTCAACTTCACTCACTATAGTTAAACAGTACAGTAAGTCACTCACTCTGGCCTACAAGACCATTTCTGGATTTTCCCCCTCCTACCTTCACTCTATCTTTTCAAAATGCACTCCGACTCGTACACTTCGCTCCAGTGATGATTGCCGCCTGACGATTCCATCTCACCGAGGAGCTCATTCTCACTCTGTGGCGTTCACCACTGCAAAATGGTGGAACGATCTTCCCAACTCTGTCCGTAAGGCAGAATCACTATGCAGCTTTAAGAAACTACTGAAGACACATCTCTTTAACAAATACCTGTTGCAATAAAAAAAGGGGGGGGGGGAAGCGCAGCATCAAATAACAATCAGGTTTGATGAATTTACAGTATAGTTGATTTTCTGCATAACTTCTGACTTGTAATGTTCTTATTTGTAAGTCGCTTTGGATAAAAGCGTCTGCTAAATGACTAAATGTATATGTAAATGTTAAACAGAACTCAAGTTCCTATTAATGACACAGGAATAATTAGGGATGGCATCAAAACAGCCTTATGATCACCAGTCTGTTTACACCACATGCCATAGGTGTACAGTGATGCATGTCCCTTCACTGAGTGAAACACTAAATTGCCAGGGATGTCCATCCGTTATACTACTGGGACTTGTCATGACCATCTGCAGATCCGTCCTGTGTGTTTGCCCACCCCCCACAGCATACATAACCCTTGTGTTTTGAACACGACCCACCTCTAAAGCACTTGCAGTTTGATTTGTCATTGTTTAAGCAGAAATCTGTTGTCTCAGTGTGTAGAAGCTCCTCAATGCCACCATGTAATCAGCATAACAGGCCTACGGCCATCACCAAAGATAAAACTGGATTGTGACTACAAGCGTACTTCAAGTAGCAATCAAGATCAAAGTGTAGGAGGCCCACTGTTACTGAAATGTTCAATCTGTGGATTAAAATGGACCTCTACTGAACTTCATAAATATCAATGAGTCTTTGTGCATTTCATTAACTGCAGGCTGGTCTGTTAAAAGACTTCGGCTTTACATTTGTTGTGATTGGCATTAACATCGGCCCTATTGGAGAAGCTCATCAGATTAGGAAACATCGTTTGGCATTAATAAATGGATCTGTGTAATGGTTTTTACGCTAGCTGGTCCCCGTGTCCCCTATGATGGGTCTGTTATAGTGAATGGGTCAGGGTTAAGTCTTGTTACCTTCGGTAGTATAGCTGCTCATTGTATTCGGTTTTTTCATGGGTGCCATTTATGTTTATAGTTAGTAACTGCCAAGACTGGGATTTTGTATCCGCAAATGTTTTTTTTAATTCAGTATATAATAACAACCATCTTAATCTGTTTCCATTCATTAATGAATAAATTAATTTCCTTCAATCCTCAAAGATTTTTGTTTTTTTTGGTGTTACTGATGCCCTGTCAGAGCCTCTCAGCATGGCTGAATTTCTTTCCATCTATCATTCTAAGCCAGGTTTTACATTATCTCCCAGCAGCTCGATGCAGATACTGCCTTAGGTGTGTGGATGAAAGACACTTGCAATTGTGAACTGTCGAGATAAGCAGTACATTGTTGGAATACCAGTACAGTCTTTCCTGTAAAGTGGCACCAGTCAAGGACCAGATAAGGCTAATGAAGGAAGAAGACTCTCGTCTTGGCATTGTGCTTTGAGACTTGAGTCTTTAGTATGGAATAGAGTTCTTCCTCCGACTTCATTAATTCTGGCCAAATGGTATGTGCCGCTCTAGATCTTTTATTTTTTTGTGTGGAACCCATGTTGGCAACACATTCGTTTGCAAATGATGTCCAGACGACGACCAGGGGAAATGACTTATTTTTCCAGCCTCCCCTGTGCGCACAGTGGGGTTAAATGTCTCAGTGTTTGGTTAAATGATCTTTTCCCAAGTTCAGGTTTATGTCATAAATCCAGAAACATTTGCCTTGGTGCTTATATCCTAAACTTGTGCAGCTTTGACAGTTGGTTCCTTTAAACGCCGGCTCAAGCCAGGATTAGTCTAAATCTGCAAGCCAAAACAAACCTCCAAATATAGTGACATAAGCCAGCTGAATAGAAAAGCTGTCACTACATCAAAACACTTGTTTCATAAGAGCCGATAGAGCCGAAAGGTTAATAATAATGCTGCTAAATTACACAGGTTTGGTTGCAGTGAAAGAGACGAGGCACATCTCACTGATGACTCTTTCAGAAAATGAATGAATCTTAATTGTGATGGCTTCATTCAAGAAATCGGGAAATTATTGCAGAATTAATGTGATCCTGTACTCTTCATGATTGAACTTTAAGAGCTTGTTGAATTTATGTTTGTATTCAGAAGAAGTGATGCCTCACTTGCTCGTGCAGACTAATAAAAAAATCATCCACCTAAATGCCTGAAATAACTGCAGTAGGCACTGAAGATGTAAGGGACTGTCCATAAATTTTTGATACTTTTTAAAAGGTTGGAAATTTCTTAGAGACCAGATGGGGTGGAAATCATATACATTCTCTGCTTTAATTAAGTTTTAATGGAATTTCTTCTGCTCTTAACACCTATTTGTTTTAAACATGCATGTTGTGAAGTTATTACCAATACAATGTCTCTGTGACATCTCCATATGACGTATAGTTCACTCGCATTGTTCATAGACTCATTTGATAAATACAATATCATTAAGTTTTATTTTGTTAAAGAATTATTAAATATATTTTATTTACTATGCGGTGCTGTAATACATCTATATTACATAGTACATATCTATCTGTAAAGATACAGCTGTGCAACAAAAATGTAATTATGGCAATTTTTATTCACTTTAGAAAATGCATTGAAAGGAGATTTTTATTAAATTATTTTGATCAGTTAAATTAATTAATCAGATAATAATTTAATTGATCAGTTTTTTTTATATAGTCTTTTTTCATTTATTTTTTCATTTATTTTTTTAAACTATGAAAAATCCCATAATTTTAAGCTAAATTTAAAGTACTATTTTCTCCAACACTAAGTGTATAACTTCTTTCTTTAAAACGATAACATGAGCTGCCAGATTGGCCAAACGTGGTTGGTCTGACTAAACTCATGCACCTGATCATGTCACCTGTTAGCACAGCTGAGTAATGAAAACCACTGGAGATGATGAAATGGTCCGACAGAAAGGTCAAGCTGCCTCAGTCATATGGAAATGGTGTGGTATTGCGAGGGCAGATGTAAAACAGACAGCACTGCTATATGAAGTTTAGGAAAAATAGAGTAATGTAAAGTCACAAGTCCAAAAATGATGGTATGCAATAAAATCACATTCGTTAACTTTTCATTTAATAATTAGATTAGGCAGTCTGAACAGGGAAGTGAGGGGATGCTGGAGTTTATTCCACAGCTCGTAGGATTGGTCACCTGACTGTTGTGGGACAGACACAAACTGCCATGCATGCACTTATATGGTTACTTACATGGTACATTTTGCATCACCGGTTCAGAGACTTGCATGGGTTTACTTCTAGGATGCCAAAGACATGCTAATAGTGAAGTGGAGGTACTAAATTGCCCCTTTGACTAGTCCAGACTAACTGCTATGTAAACAAATGAGTGACACTGTTGAAGCCGTACAGCATATGGCTGTTTGACGTGACCGTCTAGTTCAGGGGTTCTAAACTGCTCTCAGCCCGGGACCTCTATTTTTTTCATGGTCATTAAGTTGTGATCCACTTTTATCAAATGCCAACCAAGCAAATTTGTTTTTAAAAAATTATGAGCATTAATCAGATGAGCATTCATTAATTGTATTCATTATTTTACTGTATATATCATTAGTTGAGAATTGCTGGTTTATTTGATGCTTCATTATAATGACCTATGCTTCAAATTCGTGCAGTACACCTGATGTTCTCTCTACTCTGCTTCTTGATTTTTTTTTATGTTTATTTATAGGATTTAACCCCTTTAAAAAACATACAGTGAGCCAATTGATGGCTAACTGCCATTCTGTTTGATTAATGCACTTGTTTTTGTCAGTGGGTCATCGTAGTCATCGTAATTCATGATTAATAGGTCAAATAAATGAGATCAGATTTGGTAAATTTATGCACACATTAGGACACTTGCTCAACCGGCCACCCCTGTAGTCCATTTGAATTCGGTGTGTGAGTACGGGTGTGCGCCTGCTCCCGCTGCTCTGGCCTTTGTCAGCAGAGTGGGCTCTGTTCCACCGTGTTTGATGTTAAAGTGGCAGAGGATTGAGTTCCCTTTTGTTGATCATGACTCTCTCTTACTAAAGTGTTTTCACCTCTTTTGGCAACAAAGGTGCCATTATTTCTCTGTGGTGTTTGCCTGAGGAAGGTGTGCAGGAGGATAAAAAAACAATCTTCTACTTGTAGAGACATCAAAAGAGACACCATGCTATACCCGTCATGCTCTCCTTTGTTTGTATGTCTTCACCTTTGCTAAAGGGCCCGCTGCTCGGGAGAAAAGCTATGTTTGGGATCGGTAATTGTACCACTTTAGCAGTTTGTTGATGTGCACTGCCGTTAGCGTTCAGGTTCTCTTCCCAGCTGCACCGTTTTTGCTCTGATTATACAGCTTGCTCGCTCGCTTATTATATCCCATCATAACTCCAGGCTAAATAAGTTACGCTGCCTATTAGAAGGAAGGTAAAACCCATACAGCTGTTTCAAAGATGCTTAACAGAGATACTATGCACATTGGGGATATTTAGGTAACGAACCACAGTTGCTGCAATAAATATAACGTGCACATATTTTTAGTTTCATGGATTATTTTAGTTCCAGTTGGAGTCTTATAAACTGTATTATTCAGCGGACACAAAGTTAAGTATGGAAACATACTTTTTTATTGAAATGGCTTCAGAAAGTCCTTGTTTCATTCTGTGTGTGTTTGGCTGATTACAAGGTTGTAATTTATTAATAATAGCCCAAACCTCTCTTTGTTTTTCAGATATCAATGGATTTATGTGCTGTCCAATTCGTCCGACATAAAAACATTTAAAAGAAGGTTTTGATCATTTCTTTGATAAACCGTGGACAAAATTTATCTGTGGAGTACAAGCACTCTCCTCTCACCCCCCCTCCCCATCACACAACAGTGAAGGTAGGAAACTGTTCTGCCCGTTATGCATGTTAAATTAAATGAATTAAAGTTTAGTCAAATGCAGCGGGGTCACAGAAAGAGGATCTTGGGTGCATGTAGGCTCTGATATTTCTGTGGAGGCCATTCATGTTTACCATTTTTGTTTTAATAAATTAAGTTGGAAGTTTCTCATAAAGCTCTTGTTCTCTGATATCCACAATTTGGAAAAAAATATCGAGGCACACTACATAATTAATGAATTTACATATTTTATTCAGTCCTGTTTTCACAGGTGTGTTTTGAATGCTTCCTATTTTTGGTTAGGTCATGGTTCAGGTTTTGTTTCAGTCTGATGATACCCCAATTCTCAAAGCAAGGTTTATGAAGAGGTGGTTGGGTGAATTTGGTGTAGAAGAACGGAATCAAATTCTTTGTCTCAGTGTCTGACCTCTCAAATGATCTTCTGGATCAATGGGCAGAAATTCTTGCCAGCACACTATAAATGTTGTAAAAACAAATGTTTGGAGAAATCCCACTTAGATGTTGGAAGCTGTTACATTTTCAAAGGGCCCAGCTGAGATTTTTAAAGCCTGTTTAGCGGTGTTGTGTAGTTGTCCCAATACACACAGTGTGTTTATAAACCTAAACCGTTTCAATTTCTAATGATCAGCTGCAAAAATCTGACTCAATTAAGTTTATAACACTTTGATCTGTGCTAATAAAACTGTTCCTTGAACTTGGCATGGTGTTTAGTGTCTAAGCAGATATGCAATCCATCCCATTCTTGCTCATAAACAGCATGTGTTCAACAAAATGTTCAAGCGCATTACAGAAAAAGGGCCAGAACTGAACATGACTGAATAAAATTAAATAAAACATCCCTGTGGAGACACATTTGATTGTTTTTACAGAGGTGTTGGTTAAAGCATTGTTCTTTAATAATGTGTCAGTTCGGAAGCACAAACTGATCAGATGAGTGTCTTATATACTCTGTGTTCAAAGAACCTTTCCTTTTTGATGACATGGCTGGATTAAGATGCGCTGTAATCCACATTGTAACATTTTTCATGGTGTAAAGAGATGCTTTTGTCTTGTAATTGATCCTGAGGTGTGTCGAGCGAAGCAGCTTTGTGTAGAAGTAAATCCTTGAAGCTTTATGGATTACCTTTTGTAAGTTTATATGTGAAGGAAAATATTGGTGTTGTGTTTGGGTTTTCTCAGCTTTCAGCTAAATATTTTTCTCCCTCTGTTGTACGCTTTGTTTTATAGACGTTCTGACAAACCTCCTTGTTTGCTGTTTTGGGGTTTATGTGGTTTTCTTCTCTCGATGTGTTTGTTACAATTTTGTGATCGCCAGTCTGTGCAGAACTGTTTTTAGTAGAAACTGTTGAACCATGACTAAATTATTAATTCAGTTGGTTTATATTGTACTGCACTTACACCTGGTAGAGGAAAGTCAAACACCATGTACTTTCATTATTTTAGCAGCAACATGATTTCATCGAGTAACACTGAGATGGACCAAAGTGAAAGTCTATGACATCAATCATTTTGATGTTTGACTCTGACTGTCTTAAAGTCTGTACTTGTGGATACATCCCATGTGATGCCTTGAGAGTGTGGTGGATCTGACTGCTCTATGCATCTCAAACACAACCTCCCGAGCCTCAGGGCTGAAAACAAGTTATATTTCTCATCAAACATGGATAGACCAACTTGACAAGCCGACTTCTTTCCTTTTATCCCCTCCTCCCTTCCTCCCTTGCACTCTGTCTTTTTCCAAAACAGATTGCACAACAGCACCACAAAGGCACACAATGACTAAACCAGCAGAAAGCTGTCTCAGTATTCTCAGTTTAAGTGCTGAGATCAGATTAGCCTTTAACTCTTGCTTATTTTGACTGGTGTAAAAGTAGAGAATGGAAGTGATCATGTGACTCACAGCAGCACACATTTATTTTTTTGAATGACAGTGATCTGAGACACATTGTCATGCAAATGAAATAAACATCTGCAATTTGTTAATTCACTTAAACCTTAATTTGAAAAATGTGTGCGTGCGTCGGTGTCGGTTTTGCTGTAATGTTTAATTACAGTGTGCTGATGACTCGCTGCTGAAGAAACATGTTAAACTAGAGAAAATTTACAGCGTTATTAAATACTTCCTTGGTATTTTTTTCTTCAGTCTTGTTCAGCTAAACGCCCACAGTGTTTTTGCCGTTTTCCCCACAATTATTTTGGTTTCTAAATATTTGGTGCGTGTTAACTGCCTAATTCTTACCACAGACTGCCAGGTGCTATTGTAACAGGACAATCATGGAGCATACATGCAGTGTGTGTTTGCAGGTTTTAACTGCACTGTTAAAATAAGTCATAACAAAAAATATAATTAAACGTCTGCATCAAAAAAAGGATAAAACGATTGGTGAAGAGGAAATTTGCCCTGTCTAGTGACTTTTCTCGCCTGTTGAGTAAGTTGGGAGTGTTTTTTTTTTTTTTTTTTCCCCCTTCTTTTCTTCCTCACTTGCTCAAAGCCCCTGTGTTTTACATTGTATAATTCTGCTATTAATAACTGTCATTGGATCAGTGTGCTTCATTGTTAGTTGTTTACATTGTGCTGTTTATATTAATTTCTCAATATGATTTCTAGTAAAGCCAGTGTTTATTTAGAGAGCAAGAGAGCGGTTTAGTTTTACCTCTGGGTGTGTACTCAGCTCTGCTATGATATTAAATAAATAAATGTGCTTAGGCAATAAAAATATTCATGATACTTGGATAAGGTTAACGTTTTACTATGCAAATTGAGTTTCACCATGTGTTTTAGCACTTTATTTAGACTTCATCAGGTTTAAACTACAAGTCATTTCCTCTAAAGCAAAACCAGACAAATACAGTCATGCTGCCGTCATGGCTTCGTCTGCACCTGATTTTACCAGAATCAGAAATGGCCTGAAATCTGGATTTCAAACTAAAGTTTCTACCCAAATCTCCAGACTTTTGCACCTTTTGCAAAATTGTCTTTTGCCATTATTGAAGTTCTTTGTACTGGAGGTCTCCAATGTTACTTAATGGTCTTAAGGAATAAGGCTGATTTATAATTCATTGAATAACGGTGTAACAGTCAGCATGTTTAAAGTGAACCGTTTATGGGTTCAGCTTCAAATTTCTGCAAGTGTCACTCAGAACCAAATGTGGCAAAGTTTTGCGTTCTGTAGTTTTTGAAAGCGAACTAATATTTTCCGAAGGAATTTGCCATCACTGCTGTTGAACATGCACTCTGCTCCTTAGTGGGAATGTGCTGGCTCAATCCTACTCTACCAACTTGTCAGCACATAGACAGCTTGTGTAAAAATGCAGGCAAGTATACTCATGTCTAATAAATGTCATTGACAAGACAGAGTCTCCTTAGTTGTTTGAAACCCCTAATTAGTTGCCGTTTTGTTTTTTGTAAATTGCCTGTGGGTCAGGTGCAAGATGGCTGTTTGATGCCAGTCATTTACAATAAGCTAGATTGGCACCCTCAGCATTTTGAAGGGGTTAAAAAAAGTGATTTATTTGTAACGATGTGTTGCATAAACAATAAATAATACAGTGGCCGTGATGTGATTTGTATTAACATGAGCATTTTGTGTGTTAGACACCAGCTCCTGGTTTTTCCTCTTTATAATTGACTTAATACCATAGAATTTTCAGATTTTGGATAGAATGTCTATGATTAGATACTGGCCTTCTGAAGCACAAAGCATTAGACTTAGCTTAAATACATGTACATTATATCAACAACTACTCACAGAAGACGCTGAATTCTTTCACCAGCACATTGAATGGAAACTGTTATACCTGCAAAGGAGGAAATAACTAATGAAATACTGTACACATAATCTCTGGGAGTCCCAGTAGCTTTGTTCATATTGTGTTTGCAGCTGACTGCAGATCTGGTGAAGCGAAAGTATTCATGCAATCTATTAAACGTTACGCTGGGAATATGGCCAAACCCCATACTGTGATCATCATCCTGTTCATATCGTGAAATATGTAATTAAGATCTTTCACATCTGGCACTAACATCAGAGTGATGGAACAGCTATGTTGTGGCCCGCACATTGTAATTTGTAGTCATTTTAGGATGTTGTCAGGTGTTGCTGTTTTGCTAAGATTAAAACATCATGGATGCTAATCGACTATCAGCAGATTCACGTATTTACATTACAAATCTGCTTGTAGCTTGATATTCCATCTAAGAGCTGTTTGTTTAGTCTGGTTTGTCTCTGGTGGGGTCTGTGGTTTGACACGGGATTAGTACTATCCACACCTGCCTGTGCCATTCTCACACAGATCTTAAATTTGGCAAGTAAAGTAGCCACAGGACGTAAAGCCTGGTGTTGGGTTGTTCTGTGGTTAAATTATTTAGTACGAGTTGAGCCAATGTAGCCAACTGCAGTAGTAATTTTGCTCACGGGCTTAAAAAAGTTCAAAAGTGTCCAAATGCATTTATATCTGACCCCTCATGTCATGAAATGTTTTTAATCATTTAAAACTAGGAGCAAATTCCTTTAATGTTCAGACTGCTTATTTGATTCGTGGGACTATTTGGTTGACATTGCAATTCTCACAAATACTTAAATGTTTTGATTTGTATTTATTTACCTTCTTGGGTGATTGGCATTGCTCGACTCTGCATCCATTCACGGATTGCTGCACTGAGTGCTGCCCCATTCTCTGTTGCTAAGAGAAACATGTACTGTAAGATGAAAGTTTTACACAGCAATGGAACAGGCCGGTTTTCCACCAATAGGCGTGTTCAATGGGTTGGCCATGTGATTTGGCTGCCATTTGTCTTTTGCTTGGCCTCAAGGTGGGGAGTAATATTCCTAGCAGCTGCTGCAAGCATTTCCGCTGTTGCGCTGCCTTTCTCTCTCACTCTTTCACTCGTGCACGCTCTCCTGCTTTCTTTCTTTCTTTCACTTTGTCTCTTTCTCACTATTTCTTTTACTCTCACTTGCTTGCAGGTTATTCATTATGCATAACTGCAATGTTGATGCTCAGCATTTGCTCTAAAGTTATTTGTCAATGAACTAAAAGTACAGAATAACAGAGTCAGTTTGTGGACTGAATCCCTTTTCTTTTTATTTTACCTTTAGCTCTTTAACCAATCAGATGGTCGATGCCTCAGATCGATGTCTCGATGTGGTGTGGGGAAATTTGCACACAGGTTCGTCATGAGCGGTATGCATCAAATATGTGCGGCTCTGCCCATGGCTGCCAATTGCCAAAGGACATTACTTGCATTCCTACAAGATTCATCAGACCAACTCCCATGGCTTTACTGAGCTGTGGCACAGGATTAGAAGACAGACTAGTTTAAGCAGTAATAATAATAAAGCCTGAAAGAGACTTCAGCTCTTCATTAGGGCACGTTTTGTGCTGCAGCCACATGACATTTATGGTAACTAAAACTATTACAATTATGGCTGAAATGTTGTTATCCAAAAGATTTTTGTGGTTGATGAAATGCACCTGGATAGTTCTGGCACAGAATGAAAAAGTAGTTGCATTTAATGCAGGTAAATGTTTCGTGTGTATGTAGTTGAATTATTTGGTTTGGGACGAGCACCTGTGTTTGTAAAATGCTTAAAACAATATAAGACACAGTTGTCTACAGACATCTCCATAGAGCATAACAATGTAGGAAGAACCAAATCAACTTTGATATAAATCCCTGCTGAGTGCAAACACGGAGGTCCAGCTCCTACTGAGTCATTATTTAAATAAAGGAGAATATCTGCTGATCTCGAGATAAAAAGTTTTGTAGTCTAGCAGCTATTGTGTACTCCATTTAGCATACTATTCTACGACCATCCATTATTTTCCACTTAATGCTATATTAGGATCGTAGGGGGTTCCTTATGCCCATCTTATGCCCAAACAAATACCACATTTGTTCATACAGGGAATATATAAAATTTGTTTTGTTTAACTCTGTGATTTGTAGCCTCACAGTCACAGCTGATTTTCTTTAAAAAATTAAAGTTATGAAGCTAAAAGACATATGACTCTTTAGCCAACAAATACACGCTGAGCTGCCAGTCATGCAGAGAAGGAATTCAGTCATCAGTCCGATGAAGGTAGAGTCTGGTGGGATCTGCAAACGGCAGCGTCTGTTAACATTATCCTTATAATTGGTTGTGCTCATCCACCTGATTAGAGTGTTCATTGGCTGCTACAAACATTTTTCTACCTCCCATCAGTCCTAATTGTGCTTACATTGAACTCCAGTCCCTCACAGGTTTCTGCTTCATACACTACTCTAATTGGCTTTTCCATGGTTGTCAAGTGTGTAACTGTTTCCAGAAGCCAGAATTAACTTGTACACTGTGAAACTGGATGTTACAGGATTTTGTGTGGTGGTGTGTGAGGTAATGTCACCTGTTGAGTTCTGCATTCACATTTAATAACAAATGAGGAATAAATTTGCTGTCATTTATTTCGCCTGTTTTTGTGTTTTGAGGCTTTATAACTTAGTTACTGGTAACATATCCACCAATGTGACACTCATGAGCACATGAATACTTATGATCTAAGACAGTTGCATCAGAACAAAGTGCACTATTTTTAGGCCAAATGGCCAATTGAGGTGTGCTAGTAAATAGGGAAACTATTTGTCTGCTGAACATGATTGGGTCAAGAAGGTTACGGAGAAGAGACCACAGCTTTAGTTCACAGACGTGTGTGTGTGTGTGTGTGTGTGTGTGTGTGTGTGTGTGTGTGTGTGTGTGTGTGTGTGTGTGTGTGTGTGTGTGCGTGCGTGCGTGCATATGATTGTGTGAGCAGAGGTCATTGTTTCTCTGTTCTGACAGTGCCGACTCATAACAAAATAAAAGCTCCAACTTTAGTATTTGAATGTAAATATAATATCACCTAAATAAATGTGGCTTGTCCAACTAGGCATGTTCATCTAATCCGATAATTAAAACTGAATAGTAAGATTTATCATTCATTCATTCATTATCTTCCACTTTATCCTATATTAGGTTCGCGGGGGGGTTCCCCATGCCCATCCAGGGAAGAAGGTCTCGGGCGCTGGGCAGATACACACAGGACAGGGCGCCAATCCAGCACTGGGAACACACACGGACACACTCCTATATAGGGCAATTTGGAGAACTCATTTGACTTGATCCATGTTTTTGGACTATGGGAGGAAACCGGGGAACCCGGAGGAAACCCATGGGGAGAACATGGAAACTCCACCCAGATGGGGATTCGAACCAGGAATCTCTAGTGCTGAGAGGCGAACGTGCTAACCACTAAGCCACTGGTCTGCCCTAGTGACATTTAAAGTTTAATTATTTATGTAGCACTATTTACTTCTGTACATGTTCAGGTGTGTGTATCTATGTATGTGTGTATATATATATTATGGGAACCAAAACCTGTTTATGTGGTGATCTCAGCACCGCAAGCTGAGACAGCAATGTAAATCGCTCAACTTTAAAGTAAAATGATGTCAGATTTATAGGTTTTGTTAGTATTGGGATGGTAGTATTCATAATATAAGATAAGACGAGATGGACCTTTATTTGTTCCACAATAGGGAAATTTACAATATATTTTGGTAATAAATCAAATGAATGTCTATGCAAAGTCCCCACAATGCAGTAAAACAAAATAGGGTGTGAGAGGGAGCGCATGTTTGTAAAACTTGTTTGACCAAATGTGCGTCTCTTTCCAAGTTCTGTGGAATGCCAGGGAAATGTCCTACTTAAGTTTAATTATCGCTTCAGGTTCTTTCTTCCTTCTGCTGAGTTTTGCACAAGCTCAGACAAGAGATTGTTAATAAAGCATGCTCAACCAATCATACAAGTCTTGTTTAGTATTAACAAATGTTTTTCGCAGTAGCGCTCATACATGTGAGGTTACTCGGAGCCTTCACTTGCTGACTTGCCAGTTTCAAATTAAATCATTTTTTAATTTCGAGCACCTGCATAATCAACTCACTGTATTTCCTGAGAATATAACAGGCATCTACTTATGTGTCCACAGCTGGTAACTCCTGTGCTGAGTCAGCCATTTGTATCTTACAGCTGCATGAAGGTACAGCTGTAAAATACACCCATCAGTCCTTCTGACATTTTGGGTGAGTGATCATGCTCTGTGCTACTGGTCTTGTAAAAGTCAGTCATTTACTTTACTTAAGAGGTGTATTCTTAGTTTTCTCTGTCTTCATCATTTATATTGTTCAGAACTCTTATTGCTCATCTCATTTTCTACTCATGGGTGGTTGTGGGATGGGTGTGTAGTTCTAGCATGTCTGGGTGACAAGGTGCTGTTCAGTGCTTGTTGTCTGATTCAGTAATATTATTTTTAGGAACAGCCTGTTAGCTCTGTTCTGTGAGCGCTCTCGTACTTTTCAGCCATTAATTTACTAACGGAGACCAGATGCATCCTGTTGACTGTGAACGATTTATTTATTTAGCAGCAGTGCAGCTTCTTGCTGAGATCCAGCAGAGGTGTGTGGGTACAACTGCAATCCTGTAGTTTTGTTCATTTATGACTGCTTGTTAGCTGATTTTTAAATGGTAAACATTTTTTTGTGCTATTGGGTTTACAGTGTTCGGTTCAGTGGTCTGTGATGGTCATTTCACCTGAACACTAGGAAATAAAGTGATCGCTGATAAGATACAGTCTTTTCTACATGTCTGTTTGCAGAGCTTAAGTTAAAACCTTAGTTTCCTCCATAACTTCCACAATAGAGCTAAAACAATGTTTTTCAGGCATAATATCAGGTTGTGAATAGATCTAGCGATGTGCTGCATTTAAAGATAACAAGGCGTGTTTGGAGTGGTTTGAACATGTGCAGAGTTTAAATAAGATTTATATAGCCAAAAAGATGCTCAGGATGGATCCGGCAGGCAAAAACAGGTGCTTTATGGATTTGGTGGGGGAGCATGCAGGACTAAGCAATATACTCAGAACAGGGCAAAACGAAGAGTAAAGATCTGCTGTGCTGATTCCTAAACAACTGAAAAATGGGGCTGTAATGATGTACTTTCAAACATCATGCAAAACATTATGTACCCATTACCATCAACAATCCTGTAAATTGTAGATAACTTGCATGCAAACCTAAGTCACTGCATAAACTAAATCAGAACTAAACTAATTCAAACCCAACGGTTGTTAAAAGAGGAACAAAGGAACCTTTCATATCAAGAATTAATCGGCACAAACGGTCAACTATGTTTAGTTTAGTAGTTTAGTAGAGTGTTGGTTACATCCTAAATCAGGCTCCCTTGAAAGCAACTGCAAGCTTTATGTGCTTTAAAAAGCTTTTCAGGAGGTTTTGTCTGCCGTCCATAACACTGATTTCTCCAGCAGTGGCTTTGAAGTCCATGCCAGCTCGCTATTTAACACAACTGTGGCTTTATATACAGTTTTGCAAGTTTTCAAAAATGCCAACCACACACTCCTCTTGCATAAGGTGGTGTTTTAGATAAGTCACGTTGCCTCATCTGCTTCCTTAGAGGATATAATTTCATGCAACTTTAGGAGGGGGAGCTCAAGTTGGTACTTTTATTTTGGTGAGTTTTATGTTTTCGAAAGAAAATTTGTATTTATCAATATTCATTTTAGCATTGTGTACAACTATAGCCCAATAAAACAGTGATGCACTATAATTGACAGTTACACATCAGGGATAAATGAAATCAGACAAATTTAAATTATAGCTGGCTGGTTTAATTCTTACTGTCATTAGAATCACAACTGTTTTTCTAATATTCTTATTCATACAATATTTAAGCCACTGCATGCAAAATGCATTAACAATCAGAATGGACAAATTAATACTTATTGTGGCATGATTGTTGACAACCGACGGGCTGAAATCAGTTTCTGCAGTTACTAAAATTCTTACAATGACTGAACTGATTCCAGATGACAGGCTACAGATGTGGGGGTCAGTAAAGTATTTAATGATGCACGAAGGCACACAGTTGCAATATTGTCATGATACCTATACACAGGTGAACTGCATCATATAAATCCATCATGCACCTCATGCTTCATGGAAAATACAGATGGAACCCCCAACTTGACTCTAACCACTGAGCCACCATTTCTCTGAATGTGGCAAACTTTAATGTGGTTGGGCTGCAGAAGCAATAAGCCATATTTTTGCTGTGTCCTAATGCACATGCGTTATTTCTGGATAGTGAACAGTGATGTGCTGAAATCGTTTTGTACAGTAGTGTCTTAAATCAAACCTGTAAGCAGCTGGTTCTTATACATGAAAAAGGAATTTTGTTTTCACATACTAAAGCTCCCAAATTTAATTTACCTTCTGACTCCAGTCCCTGTTTCTGCTACAGTCCAGTTACTCGAAAACTTGATAAACAGGCCTTTTAAAGCCAACTCATTTTCTCTGTCAGCAGAATTGGGTCAAACCCGCACTGTTCGCTCCACAGATCAGGTTCTGATTAAGCAGTTAGTAAACATACCACAGATTCAGAACGACACTATGCTTTTTCTCCTTTTCCCCCACCTCTCATTGGATCTATTGGTGCTTTTTTTCAGTTTAAATGTCCTCCAGTGGTTTTGCTAATTCCTCTGGATTTTGCTTCCAAGTTCGTTACCATCACTCAGTGTCATGGGTTTAACAGAAGTTTGAGACCTGACGTTGAGAGACTTGGAGAAGGCACTGTTCTGCTTGGTTGCCCCATTCCCTGGTTTAAAAAAAATAATGGCATGTGTGTGAGGGTAAAGGAAGGAAATCAGGAATTCTCCAGTGCTGCAGAAAACTGCTGGCTGCTGATTGGAAACAGACAAGGGCCACTGGCTGTCACACAGCATTCTGGGAATGTATGTTATTGGCCCTTTTACTATACACTTTGATATAAGGAGGCCTCTTGCAGGGCATTCTAGGACAACCCAGAGCCTCTCCCATTTCAAGATTGCAGCACACACACACACACACACACACGTAGGCATGTCTGTATTGCAGTACTGGATTATTGTTTAAGACTAACTGTGGTAAATAACCACAACTGAGTAATTGCTCATCATTATAGATGCTAAACCATAGTTATTTCTGCTTTTTATTCATTTGTCTGCTACTACTGCTCGCAATGTGACTGACATTTATAGGGATCACAGATGTGATTCCAATTTCATGTCTTAAATGTTGTAAATATAAGATAATTAAGGTTATACATCTTCTTTATTTTAAATAGTTAAGAGATTCTCAATGAAGAAAAATCACATGGGGTGGCCCCCATGCCCATCCACGGGAGAATGTTTCAGGTGCTGAGACAGGTTGCCAATCTATTGCACACACTCATTCACACACACACACACACACATTATTTAGGGGAAATTTAGAGTAGCCATTTTACCTTGAATTCATGTTTTTGACTGTGGAGCAAACTGGAGAACCCAGAGAAACCCACGTAAACATGGGGAGAACATGAAAAAGGCCGCTGTTTGTAATTTTTCAAGCTTGTGTTTGGTGTAAAGGTAACTGCTGCTTTAATAATTGTGATTATTATTAATGAGCTATCAAAATAAAATAAGCTATTAATTAACAGTAAGGAAATTTACTCCACTTGTCTTTAAGGCTAAAGAAGAGCGAGTTGGATTAGATAATTTTTTTAATAAGGCAGCTTTTGGTTCAGACTTGCTGGAAGCTCTAAGATTGTCACTCATCATCTCGAGTTATACTGGGTTTGCTTCAATTTATTTTTGGGTGGGTGCATATGTTCGTGTGTGCATGCGTGCGTTTAAGGAGTTGCTCGGTGCCAGCGAAACCCTAAATAAGGCTCCGGGTTTCCATTAGTCTGAAGTAAATGTGCTTGCTGTATAAGGTCACCTGATCCTGCAGATCCTGTTCCAGTTCCATTTCATTGCAGACACAGGCAACAGATACTCGGTTCTTTAAATCCAAAAACAAAACCCGCTGACCAGAACTTTACTGCTCTTCAAGGACTGAGAGTGACTGAATGTCCTCATCACTTTAAAGCCGGGGTTTAGTTCTGACTTTTCACCAGAATTTAATGAATGAACAGAATCAGTTCATTGAGCCTTCTAACCCAAACCCTTCTGTAGTTTCTAACGTCGACCTGATTTCCACAGTTCTCCCTCCTCTCAATGCTCTCTGCTACAGGTTCTTCTCTGCTTCTATTTTTGGGCGCTCAATTGTTGCTGTCTGGCTTCAGGAGCGTTGTGACCGTTTATTATGACAGTAAGTGGTACACATGCTTGTGATTTCAGATAAAGAAGAGCTTTCTTTCTCTCTTTCTTATCTGAGATCTCTGGCTGAGTGCACCGGCTGGGCTGGATTTTGGCTGCTGGAGTGCTAACTGAATGTGGTGTTGTCAGGGGACGTTTCACTTTGACGGGAAACAGCACACCACAGACCCACAGTAGCAAAAGCTGTTTGATCGACTGAATGGAGTAGTGTGGTGGTGACTGATTACTCGTGTCATGTATATATATATATATTTTTTCTTCTTAAATGTAATCTGCCGAGCTCCAGAGAGGACAGGGACTCTGCTGTATCATGTGTTTATTTTTCAAGTAGCAGGAAGTGTAAAACTGTTGCAGCTTTTTAGCAAGAACACGATAGAGAGAAGTGACCGCCGCCTTGGTACTTAAATAGCCCACCTATATGGTGTAGTAGTAGTAGGGTCACTCGGTGGGTATAAATCACTTTATAGTAATTTAGTTATCTAAAAATTTGCGTAAGCACTTAAAACTTAATTAAGTTCCACCTTCAATTTAGTCACACTGTAATTAATTAATACATTTATTTCATTGTTGTGAGGCGTGTGCAGTGGCTGAAATGTTCACAATGCTAGACTTTAAAGCTGTGTCTGTGACTTGGTTGTGTACAACAAATGCTCAGCTGGAAACTGCAGATCAGCAGTTCTCTACATGTTCACCGGCTTTCCATAGAACTGGTTTGTTGCATAAGAAGCAGGCGCCACTGCAGCTGTGACCGGGAGGAATGTAACCTCTGCTGTCATTGTGTCTTGTTAATTGGACACTGTTGAGAGTGTGTTTTATCTGACTGAGTGCTTTCTCACATCCTTTTTCCTGCTGTAAGTTTAATGACTGGTCAGCTGCATTGCTGAAAGGCATGTGACACACACATTGTCATTTCTCTGTGATTGAGAGGTTCTGTTTATTTGGTTGCATTGACCCCTAACTTTGCGCACAGAATTATGTAGTTTTATTTTAGTTTTAAACATTTAAGATAATTTTTTCCCTGTAAATCGCTCTAAATGTGGTCACCAGGTAAAAACTGTAAATGTTAATCAGGTTTATCTGTCAACAGAGGTTCTGAGCCTAAAAACTTTTGTTCTCATACTTTTTTCTCATCAGATAGATAGTTGGATGGTTTTGAAATTTTGGTGGCTGGAGCGGTTGCTTTGTGGCTGTAAAGACAAAGTAATGATGAGGTGGTATAATGACTGATGTTTAGGGATCTGATGGTTCTAACTCTCTCTCAATAAAGTTTACTAACTTACAGTGGGCAAGTAAAATTTTGAGCGTTATAATGATTTGGATTTTTATTTTCTAAATAATATTAATTATGTTAATATTAATATCCAGTGATCATATACAGTCTGTGGGTCATTATTGAGAAATAACCTACATAGTGACGCAGAATCTCAAAACAAAGCAATTTCTTGTTTTGGCTACTAACTGGAATAAAATAATTGACCTTCAAATGTTGCTTGCTGAAATGTTCAGAGGACTGAACGCAGCATACTTTTTTTTTTTCTTTTTTTGCAGTAACACTTGCCAATAAGTATAAAATACATTTTAAACTTGTATGAACTTTAATGCTAGATACTTATTTATGTTTTTTCATTTGGTTTTCAAACAGGAGATGCTGGGATAAAGTGTGCACGTGTGCCGGAGCGTGTGCACAGCGGTCCACGCCGTTCCAACCTGGCATTCCCCGAATGGCACAGGGAAACCAGCAGGTTGACACTTTAGTTATACAGCAGCTCCGCAAGAAGTTTCCAGAAGTACCCGTGGGTGTCGTTTCTCAGTGTGTCATACAGGTGCGTTTAGAGCTGTGTGTCTGCATAATGTAGTGAGAGAGAATCTGAGGTCAATAAAAAAATTTATATATATAAATGCTTTTTAATAGTGTATTAATAATAAACTAGCTAAACACCTTGACACTGCTGTATTCATATAATACACATCTGTCAGTCCAGGAGGTGGCGCAATGGGGTAGTGGTTAGCAGCACCACTTCATAGCAACAATACTTTGGGTTTGATTTCTAGTTAAGTGCAAACAGGACACACACACACACATTTTAAAGACATGCTGATGAGTAAATTAGAGATTGTTAAAATTACACGGAACTGTGGTGAATCAACCAGTGATACCTAATTCTGTCAGTCCAGGCCAATATCAATGATTTAACATTTCAAAATATTTATTGTGTCTTCATAAGACTCATAAGACTCATCTGAATTCGGACCAGTGCACAATATTAGAGAACTGTGGAATCAGAACGCGTATTAAATTATTAATAAATAAACTACCATAACAATAAAATGACCAGTTCATTTACACCGTTTGCCCCATTTCAGAATAACAACAACTTGGCGGCGTGTTGTGAGTACCTGAACCAGGTGAGTCCCGGCTTCCTGTACAGTGAGGACAGCCCGAGTGTGACGGACCTGCGCAATCACATGACCCAGCTTAACGTAGGCGTGTCCCAGAATACTCATGGTGACGTGCAACGCGACTCAGTGAGGATGAACGGCAGCAGGACTCTCTCTCATAGCCTGAGCGAGGGGCCCGTGAACGGCCCTCCGAACCCGCCTTCTGACTTCTACCAGGCTGAGCCTCCGTCGCACGCTCACACCAACGCTTTCTGTGTAATGGAGCAGGCACGCAAACCGCAGCCACCGAAGCACCTCGGCCTCTTCCAGCTCAAAGGGCACCCATCTGCCACCCCCCCACCCTCCACACCCCGGTTTAACCCCATCACAGTGACATTGGCCCCCAACGCGAGTCGGAATACTCCCACCTCACTGCACATTCATGGCGGGCCTCAGGCGGGACCCAACAGCCCAAACTCTATATTCATCAGGCCCTATGTCGCACAGATCTCACATCCTGGCAGCCAGCATCATCAGACCTCTCATGTTTACATGCCCATCAGTTCACCCACAAATCCACAACCTCCCTCTGGTTTCCAAACGCCGTCCGCCGCAATCGCTCAGGCACCTTCTTCTTCCTCAGCACCTTCTTCGTCTTTGCCATCGTCTTTATCTGCGACGACAGCAGCCTCCTCTCTGTCCTCCTCCTTTAGCCAGTTTAACATCCAGAACATCTCCACAGGGCCGAGGAAGAACCAGATCGAAATCAAACTCGAGTCCCCGCAGAGGGTGAGCGGTACCGGGACAGCCGGTGCCATGACAACACTTATGGCCCCTAGACCCGCGTCTGCATCGGGGTCCTCATCCTGCCAGTCACCCTCTTCATCATCTACCCCACTCTCAATTGAAGGGACGGGACTGAGCCGGAGCCAGCCAACAGTTTACATCGCTGCCTCCCCACCAAGCGCTTCAGCTGCACCGACGCCGTCAGACGAGTGTGCGCTCATTCCTCCCTCTGGACGTTCACAGCCCAAGTTCTACATCTCTACCAACGCGTCATCAGACGAGACTGGCACCCGGAATCCGCCGACTCTTTACATATCAGCCAATTCTGCCATTCCTGGTGTGCCTGGGAGCCGGAGTCTAGGGGGCCAAGTCAGCATGGGTCCCGCCTACATACATCACCACCCACCCAAATCTCGAAGTTCAATGGGGGCAGGAGGTGTGGCCACATCACCACGTGTTGTTGTGACACAGCCCAACACGAAATACACCTTTAAGATAACGGTTTCTCCTAACAAACCTCCTGCTGTGTCCCCCGGCGTGGTGTCGCCCACCTTCGAACCTACAAATATGCTAAATGTGCCTGCTGATCAGCACTATGCAGAACCTGAGGTCCTTACCCTGCCCGAGCCGAATTCACCCCATCGAGACGCAAGGTCCTCAGAAAGCCGGCGGTCAAGCATGGGCTCCGACGATGCAGCCTACACGCAGGGTGAGTGATGGGGTAGTGACATTGCCTTGCAATTTATGAGCATCTTAAATCAGAGGTGTTGTGTAGGAATTGATTTTAGGCTTCTTTTCAGTGCGTTGCTCATGACCACAAGATCACATGTTATTATTCCTTTTGCTGAATAATGTGTTTTGCCTTTTTAAAGGGAAACTGACCATTGAATTAAAAAATAACTAAAATTAATTTTGAATTCTAATGATAATGTAGATGGTCATTCGGTGGAGCAGCCATTCGTATTAAAGGTATTTTGACAGGCTCATAACTATGACACATGGTGTACGGATCACAAAAACTTTACCTGATTCACTGTAATGACTATTAGAAAATTATTTCATTAGGAATCTTACATTCATTCTGATTTGGCTCTTTGGACTATTTACACTAGTATAAGAAAGTGACTTGTATCTGTCTTAAAGAAGTCAAAGATGGTCCTTTGATTTTTAAATGAGAGGCAGAGCCCTGGAATCAGTTGAGATGATGGCATTCACCTGAGACATGTTTTCTGCATCTGTGTTTTTAGTTTAGTTTTACAGCTAATTTCACTAATTAAAAAAAAATTAATTGCTCTTGGTTTAGCTCTTGGTTTAGTAAGACCTATACAAACACCCTGGGTTGTGAGTCAGCTCTGTTTTAATTTCAATAGCCTCACAATGCTGTAGTAAGACACTGTATTAAAAATGTTTTATTTCATTTTTTTTATTGAACATTCACCTTTTTATTTACATTGCGATCTGATAAAGCAGATGTTAAAATGGTTTATCCTTTACTAAAGAACATTGCTAAGTATGCGCTTGCAAACAATGGTTTTGCTTTGAATGAAACACTGCTAAAACTGTGGGCTGATCTGGGGTACAGTGAGTTTTTGTAAAACTTAGAGCTAAAATAATCCTTTGTAAGTGAATTTGTCGTGTTCCACACAAAAGAGTAAGAACAGCATGATTTGGCTCCATACACACGTGTCTGTGGCAGCATGTTGAATGGGCAACAACACGGCAGTCTTTTCCTTATATGGACTTTTGCCCTGATGACGTGTGACTCATTGATAACACTGGCTTGCAGTTTGCTGTGTGTGTATAAACAGACTTGTGCAAACCTTTTGGTCCCGTCTGCTTAATTTGCATTGTTAATAAGTGTACACATCCTCTATAGGGAGATATTTAAATATATCTTATTTTTTAAATAAACAGTATCTGTAACGGCAACCCAGAAATTGCAGAGGGTTGCTTCCTGTAGTAGATGTTATGGAATCTGACCATTTGTGCTTCAACTTTTCCACAAGACTGTTTCTTTAACTTTATCTTGACTTCACCATAATTCATAATAAACATGACCAAATAGAGCAAAGTAATTTGAATGATGAACCCAGGATGTATGAATAACATGAACCACAGCTGGATCTAAAAATATTCTCAGTATCAAGCTCCATCATCTAGAGTGCTGATAAAATATGGTTAATAATTCTTTACTTTAACAATAAATTATTTTTGATTGGGTGTTTACATTGTAATAATGCATAGGCTTTAAGCTCCTAAAGGTGGCTATTAACAGGCACTTTAAAATACAAGGTTGTTTAAAATGTAATGTATTGTGGTTTTTGTTATGTGGATTAGAGCTTGCTTACTTATGATACAATCCAAAAATGTGTTTTGTTTTTTTCTGTTGATGGTTATTTTATCCAAACTCTTATTTTACCGAAAGAGAGCACTATGAATGCAATAAATTTAGAAAGAGGTGGTTCCCATTAGAAAGTGCTTGTCCTATGTGGAATTTCCTAAAATTTGTACATTCATGCAGTAAGAAAACATGGTTTGTAAATAGAACAAAAGCTGGAGCTAGAGCTTATCATCAAATTTAAACATTTTAGGATAAATATATACTTTACACTTTTAAATGTCTCTTGTATTAAATATAGAATTTATAGTGTGTTTCCAAAAGAATAGTAAGCAGTGTCTACAGTATCTACTGAAATGAGGGGAATGTTTATTTTACAGAAGACCAAACGACTGCTGAAGCAATATAGCAGTATTTTCATGGTAAAAAAAAAAACCCCACTCAATTCAGCTGGCAACAATAATCATGGACGCTTTAGTGCTGCAGGAGGGTCTAGTGGTTAGTGGTCCTGCCTCACAGGTCTAGGTGAATCCCATGTGCAGCGCAACTTATTTGGACCAACCACAGAGCATTTGTGATTGGATTAGCGGTTATATCTCACCGACTCCATTGTTGTTGCTCCTAAAGTGGTTTAATTGGCGTTTAGCTCAATTTTAAGATTTGTTAATTTGCCCATGTACCCCAAAGTAAGTCCATGTAACTGAACGACCATCACAATTTGTGTGAGCTGTGTTGGTTTGCATTCAAAGCCTTTGTTCATATAGTAGTTAGTTTTACATATTTAATTCTAGTGTGTGAAGAGAATATTCATTCACTGTTATAATCATTTGTATCCCTTTTAGCGTTTTTATAGCTTTTACATGGTTTAATAAATCCACCAGACTAATTAATGATTAAGTTCAGCTAGATTTGGTCAATGAAATATTTTCATGGTTGTAAATAATTGTGACCCAAGCAGATTTATTTAATATGTGGGTCTTCACATAAAATAAAATATAAATGATCTGCCTCCAATTAACGATATAAAACTGGGGTGTTTAAAAATGACTGAGGTTTTGTTACACATCTGCACCAAGTATGCCACAAATTCCACAATCTCCTCAAAAGTGCACACACATGAGGGTGAGAGAGAGGCTTGAGAGGTTTTAGGAGGCTGTTCTAAATGAGGAATTAAAGAGGTTTTGTTACATCATGTCTGAGGGTTTAGGAGAAACTCTGCTAACTGCCCAATTAGAAAGTGTTTACAGGCAGGAAAAAAAACAGCTGCTTCCTTCCTACCTGAGCTGCCTATTTATAAACATTTCTTCAAGTGTTTTTAGGGTTTCCCAGTATAAATGAATTCTGCAACATGGGCAAATGGGTTCAATGTAAATATCACAGTCTGTAGAGGGGCAGCAGGAGGGACTTTCTGGTCGAGTATTGTAGTAAGTTCGCTGTAACAGCATCTGACCTATTAGCATTTCTCCAGTAACCTCAATCAATTCTGCACAACAAGTTGGTTTTAACTGTTAAGTATCCCAAACCCTAATTTCAGTGGTACGTAGTGCATCACTAATTTTAGGCCGCACAAAATGCGAGCAACACAGCTCAGCTCTGCCCGTTAGGGAGTGCAGCAATCAAATCCAGTTACGATGAGTAAATGCAGAGAGTCAGAATGAAGTGTTTAGAATGGAGGAGGGATTACAAAAGGGAGAGTTGTGAACTTTGCCAACAGTAAACTATGTGAATGGAGTTTGGAGCTGATGGAAAACGAAGGCAGGAAGTCCTGAAAACAAAAAGCTTTTCTTATGTTTCAATTAAAGAGCAGCAGTTGCATCAGCCTTTCTTCTGATAATATAATTAAGATCCATGGCCATGTGTAGTTTTGTGGTAAAGAATGAACATCTCAGATTGTAAGTTAAAAGTTAAATCAAGTAAGTTTTTTTTTTTTTTTAATCGCACAATTTAAGTCTTAGTCAAAGTGCTGCACAAGATAGTCAACTACAATACTGAAAACTTTGCGTCTTATTCTGCTGTGGTGTGCATTTATTCCTGAAATTTCTTTCACCGATGGGTCCAGTGAAATGTTTGTTTAGTTTTAATAAAACTGTAATAACTATTGTATTATAAAAGGAAATCCTACTATCTCATGGTCATGTGATAAGGTGTATTCCTGCACTTTGTCCATATAGTGCACAGCATTGCATATAATTATATATTTAAATATATATTCATAATTATATATATTATCTGGTGTCTGTGCATTGCAGCATTGTTGGTACACCAGAAGGCCCGTATGGAACGTCTGTGTCATGAGCTGAAGTTAAAAAAGAAGAACTTGGAGAAACTTAAAGAAGAGGTGAACGAGATGGAGAATGACCTCACGAGAAGACGACTGCAGAGATCCAACTCTGTCTCTCAAATACCATCTGTAAGTCTCTTATTTAGCATATTGTTGATCACCTGTTCTGCAAATTCTGATAAGTAGCGAGAAACAGTCAGTGTGTGTAAAGAATTAGAAGATTTTGATCGGTCTGAAAATGGTTTTGTGTGTCCAGCTCGATGAGATGCAACAGCTGAGGTGTAAAAATCGGTTACTGCAAATTGACATCGACTGTTTAACTAAAGAGATTGACCTTCTGCAAGCACGTGGTGAGCCCCTCTATCTTCGTTATGTGTCTGTCTCTCTTTGTCTTTCTCGGTCTCTCACTCTGATCAAGTCTCCATTTGTGTCTTTCTCAATGTTGGTAACAATCCATTGGTCAGTCAGTCGATCAGTTGCTTACTTGCTCTCTAGATGTCTGGCTGGTTGCTGTCTGGATGTCTGTCTATTGTGTGCATTGTGTCTGCCATTTTTAAGCGTCTGGCTGTGGGTCATCAGCCGGGGATCTGGCTGTAGCAAACACTAAAGCATGTGTTTGTGGACCTCCAAGGTCTTTTTTTAGAGTGTGCACTGTAGCAGGTTCTTGATGATATTACTTAGTTATTTCCCTTCGAATTATTATCCTAACTTAAGATGTTCAACCTGCTGTATCGAGCAAAAAACACTATCTTAAGACTTTAAAAAGATTAATAAAGAAGCTTTACAATGTTACCCTCTAACTTGTTGATTCATGCTTTTCAGTCTGTTTGACACACAATTCCGTTCAGTCTAAGTGATCCGATGCCGGGGGTCATGTCTCTGCTTTGTAACTGTTCAGTATTAACATGAACAATTAATATATAAATCAACTAACACAGACACATTTTGGTACACAGCACTGAAATGTGTGCCAGGCAGCTTTGCAAAGATAGATATCTCAGCACGGGCAGCCATGGTTTCCTTCTGCTGCTTCCTCACACAGCCAATGTACTGCAATTGTCTTGTTAACTACCAGTTGTTTCCTGAATGACATCCTGCTACTGTTTGTGAGTAAGGATTTATGATGCCTTTGGCACCTATTTATTACCCAAACCCATACTGTCAGACACGTGCTAAAAACCAGTACAATGCAGGATGATATGAAAACATACCGTTTGTATAAACCACGGTTTCCCATATGCCAGTTTATTAATAAAAAGCTTTTTTGATACTAACTTAACTTTTTTTCTATTTATTTTTGGATGTTTTTGGATTATTTTCTATGGCCATTACTTCATGTACAGTCATCTCTTCTTTGTGTGTGTGTGTGTGTATGGTTTGACTCATACCTTTGACGGTCTCTCTCAGGTGTTCAGTGGCCAGATGTATTGCAGGTGTTTGTTTATTGACTGACAGGAAAGCACTTGTTTCCTGTGTAATGGTTACATCCATGTGGGCACGGTAGCTCAGTGGTTTGGGCATTGGGATATTAATCTGAAGGTTGTGGGTTCAAATCCCAGGTCCACTGAAGTTACCAATGTGGGTCCTTGAGCAAGACCCTTAACCCTTATTGATCCAGGGATGCTGTGATTAACCCTGTGCTCCTTTGGATAAAAGCGTCTGTTATATGACCAAATGTAATGTATGTTTCAGGGCCACATTTCAATCCCAGCGCAATCCACAATTTTTATGACAACCTCGGCTTCCTCGGCCCCGTTCCACCAAAACCCCCTAAAGGTACCCCAGCAGCAGGTAAATGACGTGAATATTTTCATGTATTATTTTTTTTTTGCTTCTCTTTCAATCAGAATCTCTTTCTTTTAATTTTTTTTCTCCTCTTTCGCTCCAAACTCCTGTCTTTCCTGATGCGACTGCTGCAGGCTCAGATAACTGGGGCTCTCTGGAGAGGAGAGGGCGCAGAATCAATGTCAGCTCTAAGCTGAAAAGAGACCCCTCTCTTCCTCCTGTTCCTCCACCTCCTGTTCCTCCTGCTCCTCCTCCTCCTCCCTGCCTTCCTGCTCCAGCAGGTGGGTCACTGGCAAATCCGTCCTGCCAACTATCTATCTCTATCTGTGTCTATATATCTGTCTTTATTTTGCCAAGACAACTTAGTTTTTACAACCAAAGTCCATGCCCCATGTAAATGCCCTTAAATATGTTGCAACATCAAAATGACCCAGGGCATCAATTTCCACCAATTGTAAATCATACCTAAAAGCCCTCTAGGTTCAGGAATTCAGCAATCATCATGAGCTTGCAAAAAAAAAAATACATGAACTCGCCAACCTTGGAAGCGAGATCAAATTCAAGGAAGACGCCTCAGTACAAAAAGACAACAAGGATAAAGAAGGAAAGCTGTAAGATTCTGCTGACTGACACTAAGCTCCCTGTAACTGCTTACATGAAAGACAAATTAAAGGCTGTGTGGGTTCCTCCAGCAGGAAAGCTACGGGGGATATGGCCCAAAAAAAATATCAGAACAATAACATACGTTGAGAATAATTGGGGCGTATAGTAGATGTGTTGTGCATGTAAGGTAAGCAATGAAAAATCAAGACAAAAGTTGTCATGCCATCTAATCAATCTCAAGCATCTATTTATCAAGTGTTTAATATACAGTTACACGAAGGAACTGACTTAAACAGGTCAATAGCATAAAACTTTACTTCAAGTGAGAAAAATCGACAGATCCTTAAATCTAAAAGCTCAGCTGAAACATTTTGTGGTTTAATATTTGAGTTTTTAATAAAGTTCTCACTGTGCATCTCTATAAACAGCAAATAAAATCATTGACAGAATATATGTATTTAAACTATGGCATAACAATCTAATCTGAAGTCACTCCAAATAAACTAGGCTGATACAAGAGCTTCCTCAATTTGCTTTGGGTGGCTTTCTAATGAATTTATGATGAAGCAACTCTCTGTTCCACCCACCCAACCGACCGTTCTGACTCTCAACTGTCTTACTCCTCTTGACTCCCTCTTGCACTGACACAATCTCTCTCTTCGTTGCTGCCGTCCGGTATCTGTTGCTCTTGATTGTTTCATTTCTTTCTCATGCTCTGTCCCTTTCTTATCACTGCCTGTCCTCCCCCATCTCTCCCACCTCCTTCCTTAATAACATTTTCACTTCCCGTCTTCCTCTGAAGCAAATGCATGTGCTTGTGCTTAGTCCTAAAGGAAAAAAGGACAAAGACAACAGTGACTTACTTCAAACAATATTGCAGATATTCACTGTGCTGTTTGCATTGAGTTTTTTTTCTGTTTTATTTGCATTCCAAGACTTTAAACTTCAGGCATAAAGAACCATCAACATTGTTCCAGAAACAAAACACCAGATGCTTTTTTTTTTATCTTTGATTATAAATGTGGATGACAAATTTCTCTGTGTAAGCACCATTGCAAAAATATATCACTATCACTTCAAATGGTATTAAAATATCTGACTTGTTTATCAAAGTATTCATTCATTCTTTCATTATCTTCCGCTTATCCTCTATTAGGGTCGCGGTGGGGTTCCCCATGCCCATCCAGGGGAGAACGTCTCGGGCGCTAGGCAGATAGACCCAGGACAGGGCGCCAATCCATCGCTGGGCACACACTCACACAGACACACTCTAAATTGGGCAATTTTGAGAATTCAATTAACTTGATCCATGTTTTTGGACTGTGGGAGGAAACCGGAGAACCCGGAGGAAACCCACGCAGACACGGGGAGAACATGGAAACTCCACCCAGATGGGGATTCGAACCGGGAATCCCTTAGCGCTGAGAGGCGAATGTGCTAACCACTAAGCCACCGTGCCGCCCGATTTATCAAAGTAAATAATTACTATTAATGTTAAAAGGTAACTTCATGTCATTTGCACATGTTTGTAATTGTCACACAGTTAAAATACTTCTCTGTAATATTTTACCCATAAACACCAAAATTAGGGCCTTTACCAAACTGTTCCTGTACAAATACATGTGACGAGGTGAGACACAGGGACAGGCTTTATTCATATTAAAACCTACAGCTTACAATACTGGCTGATGGACCTGGTGTCATGTCACACTGTCTGTGCTTTTACCGCTCATAAAGGCAGCACACCGATTGTTAGGTGTTAATATAATATCTAAGATCAATCAACGTCGACTCCATCTCTCCCTCCCTAGCGTTGTTGCTCTCCTGTCACAATAAAAGTCAAAAACTCATGGTTGATTTTATATATCTGGCAAAGCCGTCTACATAAAATATCTGAATCCGCTGACTTATAACTTATAAAGCCCGTGAATGGATATGTGGTATGTTCTCTCCAGGCATCTCAGAAAGCTGTTTAAACAGCTTCCCTTTCCAAGCTTAATGGAAAGCTCCTCTTACCATCACCGTACTTTGTCAATGCGTGCTTTGTTTTTGAAAATGTAATTACGTTAAAGCTTCTTGTTGTAAACAGTGTTATTATGAAAAAAAGCCGAAGGTTGTGTAAAAAAAAGTGTAGTGTTTTTAAAAAATGCCATTCCTCATCTTGTGCAACGAAGGTTCACATAATTGACGGCTGCGCTGTACCATTCTGTCTGGCACACTTACTTTTAAAGGCAGGTTTCTACAGGAGCCAATAAAGCACTCTTTATACCCACAACTGTCAGCTCTCACTCAACAGGTGAGCCGTCCTAATCTTACTCTGTCTCTCTCTCTGTCTCTTTCTCTGTCTGTCTGTCTGTCTGTCTCTTACAGAGGTGAGCAATAAGAATATGAAGCCGTTGCCAGAGGTTGAAGATGATGATGGTGTTCAGTGGGGCTGTACTGCCTGCACCTTCCTCAACCATCCTGCGCTCATCCGCTGTGAACAGTGTGAATATCCACGACATTTCTGAGCCCCTGCAACCCCCACCCTCACCATCACCACATACACACAGCTTTAGTAGTCTTTGCTTTTAGATATATGGAGATGAACATGTGTGTATAACTGCCTTGTTGCTTCCCCCACCTTTTTTTTCTTTATTATTTCTTGCTTTCTTTCTGGGTGTGTTTTATGCTGCCCACTGAAGACTGGATGATGTTTACAGTCCCCCCCCTCCTTCTGTCAGTTTCTTCCCTCAGATCTCTGGTTGTGATTGAGTGTGTGTTAGATTCCCCTCATCAGGCCCTTTCTATATCTTGATCCAACCTGAAACAGTATTAGGAAGTATGTGTGTAAGCAGTGCATTTGCAACCCCCCCCCCCCCCACACACACACAAATGTGTGCCTTATGAATGGGATCTACCCTTCAGAGCCTCTCTTCTGCTCACCTGAATGGATTTTAACACAGATAACTGATTCTTTTGCCTTTCCTAAAGAATGATGCTATGGGTTGTTAGATTTTTGGGGCGACCTCAGCTTCCTCTTTGCCACTTGTCTTGTTTTCATTCGGAATTAAAGATGTGGATGAACTGAACCAAATCACAAACTGCATGCTTTAGATGTACAGTTTACAGAAGAGATCCTGCCCAGCGACGCTTTTACTGTACATAGCAATAGAACAACCTTTAGAATTCTGTTTACCCTCCTTCTATTGCTCACATGTATTTTCTGTAATTATAGCTTTATAGACTGTATTTACTTTTATTTGGTAGGTGATTTTTTTTTTTTTTTTGTCCCAAACCAACGGCTAGAGTTTGTGTTTCACACTCTCAAGCTGCTTTTTCCAGCGAATGCAGTGAAAACGTCAATGAAGATGCAGTTTAAGGGTGAATCATGTGACCCTGAAACAGGACTAACCCAAAGAAAACCCTTAACTGCCATCATACGTCAACTGGAATGTAGGATTCATATGCGTGTGCTTCAATAATGGACGTGCAACATCTGCGCATAGCACACAACCTCAACAAAAACGAGTATTTTTTATTCTTTTTTTTTTTTTTTTTTTTTCTCTCCAATCATGCCTCGGTGTAGTTGGAACGCAGAGACTTTTCTGCTGTGTAGTTTTAAAGCTGTGTCCTCCTACAAGCTGAGGAGAACCGGGGCTTTCCAGGAGCCTGCCAAAGTTCAGGAGTTGGCGTGTCCCTGCCAAAAAAACCAAGCTATGACCATGTGCCTTTAACCAGTACGGCGATGATGCTCTGCATTTAATGCGGACAGTGCCTCAATCCTTTGGTTTCTTTGTAGGTCTGACGTGTCCCACAAGGCCTTACTGTTTTAAATGTTTATTAGCATATTGATTTTACCTTTATTTGAACAAAAGATACGAATTAAGATGTGAAATGTCATTTTCTGACTCACATTGTGCTGCCTCACTCTCATAAAGAAAAGATGATCTATGCAATCGTTGATGACCTAAGCCTGAATCCTTGCTAAATCAGACCCACATAAGATCATGTCTTGGATTAAATTAATAGATCGTTGTGTCCCATTAGTTAGAACAACCTGCTATATCTGACAGATTTTATATGGTACTCTGATTTGTGTCTTCTCTCTAATGATCTTTTACAAAAACATTCACACCAGGAATAAAATGGGTGCTACTTTGAACTCATAAGGATTATGATGTTACATCCCCATGCCAATTTGTGCTAAAGAAAAAGTTGACGTCAAAGTTTTGTTCATCTGCTTTATTTTGCTGCAGATCTGCACTCTAGTGGTCAGAACCTATAACCTTCTAGATGCAAACATGGTACATGAGGCTGGTGCTGCTTCTATATATCTAAAGTCATGGAAAATATAAACCTGGCCTTAAGTGGTGTGAAATAATGTGACATGCTGAGAAAAAATACTGACCCTTTGAAAAAATAAGCAAATTTTGTATGTTTTACAGGAACTAGCAGGTGGGTAGACTTGTTGCAGTTATTAATAACAAAGTTGGCCAGTGTTCGGTACTCACTTTCAGAACCACTCATACGTACAGTATTTATCCAGTTAGTTAAAACTGTTTATTTCCCCCATCTTCCAAATCTACACAACTATATGCACATTTTTAATCCAGGACACGGCCTCCTCTGGGATTTGAAGTCACTCTTTTCTGGTGCAAAATGTAATATCAATCTTGAATATATGACTGCTGCACTTAAATGTTGAGGGTCCCAAAGATGCCGCTACACAGGTTCTGCGACTCGGAGCCAGAGCCACCCTTTATGGATTTCTATCACATGGATGAAAGAAGAAGAAAAAAACAATTTGATTATTTTCAGTGGTTTTTATTGTTAGAGAGAAATCTGTCTTTGTCTTTCTCAAATAAGTTATTTGTAAAAAATAAACAAAAAAATCTTATCAACTGCTTTATTTTTTCTTACATTTTCTGTCTTTTCTAAAAAGCTCGACCGGAGGATTGTACAGTTTTGAGTTTCTAACCAATAGATGTCGCTGTTGTGCCAAGATTTACTTTCCCCGTTGTTTTATTCCTGACAAACCTGTTGCGTGTTGATTGATTTAGTTAATTTTTAATATTGCAATATTGCTGCAAGTTCTGCTGCGAGATCTTTTATGATAAACTTCAAATTGTTTTATTCCCAACATCATTTTATTGCAGTTTTAGAACACAAATGGATATGTTCGTTGACGTCAGACGAATGTGTCCATCTCTGGTAAGGTTTAGTGTGTTCTTCATAATATGGTTTTGATTTTCTTCCATTTATTACAGAGATGAGTGTGCATTATGATTATTTCCTTTAGTTATGAATAATTAATTATACTTGAGTAATCCTGTGTTATTTGACTCCCTTCAGGAGTTTCAAAAACAGACTTCTGCCTATGCAGCTATATCATGATGAAATGCCTGATGAAGTAACTTGGAATATACAACTTAAAAAATACATACATGCACACTTTTAACAAATCAGTTAAAACAACACAATTTAACTGGGTTTCATAACATGGTTTCTTGTAAATTTAATCCCGGATTACAGTAACACTGTGAGGAAAGACTGAGCACTTGTTGCCACACACATCTTACCTAATATCAAATATTCTTTAGATTGCAGTGTGTCAAATCACAACTAAATATGGTCGTCATAACTGTTATAAAATAAACACATTTGATTTGTAGATGAGGGAAAATGTACTGTGGGCCTTTACTGGAGGTGTATAATTATACCCACATTTCCACTTTGATCAGAAGCATTTGCAAACTGTAGAAACCTTTTTTTTTTTTTTTTTTTTTTGAAGTTTCTCAGAAATCATGCAGTTTTTTGTTTTGTGCTCCACGAGGCTTAGGTTTTCAGTGAGGTTTTAGTTTGAACCCACATTTTTTCAGTTACTATCACGATCACAAGTGAAAGAACACCACCACCCTGCTATTTCAGTTTGAGTCTGTTGTGCTTTGGTTTTTTTTTTCAGAAGCTTAATAGTTCCTCAGCCCACTAAAGGTTTGTCATTTAAATTTGCTGCCTTGCCCTTTTTGTCTGTTTGTATTGATTAATCACATATCCAATGTGTTCTATTAGTCAGACTTCAGTGTAACTGACCTTTTAACAGCTAATGCAGTAACATAAAGAGCCATTATTAATTATTTGAATTATTATTAATACTAATCATGGGTTTTAAGAAGCAGAAGCTGTACAAAGCAAGTCAAATCCATTTTCACACTAAACCTTAGAAAGAAAACTAAACCAAGCCAGCAACATGGGAGTCTGTTAAATGGTTCTACAATATTCTTAACTATTTAATGCAACAAAACTCATTTGGCTTAAGGGAATTTGGAAGCTTTGAACATGTCGTGCTCGCTCTCTCTCTGTCTGTTTTTATAGTAGAATTAAGAGTAATGTGGAGCTCAGTGGTTCGGGTGTTGTCATCCTCCTGAGGGTTGGGGCTTATAACCCTGGTCCACCAAAGCCTGCCAAAGTGGGCTTTTTGAATAGAAACTTAACCCTTTTTGCTCCGGGGTGCTGTATATACATTAGCATTTGGTCATTTAGCAGACACTTTTACAATGCAAGCACAGGGTTAACGACAACACCCCTAGAGTAATGTGGGTTAAGGGCCTTGTTCAAGGACCCTCATTGGTAATGTCAGTGGACCTGGGATTTGAATCCACAACCTTCTGATTAAAGGCCCAACACCCACGCCCTCATATAATTGTCAGTGTATGAACGAGGCCTCAATGGGATTATACCGGTTACCTTTTTGTTTATTGTACTTATTAACCTAAAGTATGTTTACTTCAGCTTTCGAAGTACATGGAATATTAAATTGCTTCCAGTTGTTTTGAATAAATGTTTCTATAAATTCTATTTTAAATGTTCACATGCTTGCTTGCACTTGAATTCATCATAAACCAAAACCTACATGAATACCTTTGATGCCAGTCTTTAGATTTGGTCATGTCGATGTTTATTTGATACTCTGTAACACGAGCAGGAAATGGCTGTGTATTGCTTTGGGAATGAGGAATCAGTTCCGAGATCAGAGCACATGGTGTTCAGTGCCAGTTTATTGTATTTGGACAAAGTAGTTAACTCCTAACCGGTTGTGTTTGAAGTTATGAGAAAGTGAAATGTTAACATTTAAATGTTTGTGTTTAACTGTAAATAATGCACTAAGATTACTGATGCTGCCAATGAGAACGTTCTTTAAAGAACAGAAGTGTATGCGGCAGGTTGATTAATAAAATCTGACCTCAGTTAAAAATGAAGCAGGTACAGACACACACGTCGGGTCTCACACTTCAGCTTTAGTATTAACTTGTTTGACATTTTAGAAAACACCTCCTGTAAATAAGTCAAAGTCCCTAAACGCTAATAAGTAATTTCGCTGTGTGTGCAGTAATTACAAAGCTACCCCTGGTGTGAAATGCATGAAGGATGCAAATGAGGCTTTAATGTGACCTAACCATATTGGTGAAATATCACATTCTGATATCATGTGATTTGACTGTGTGATGTAAAGGAAATGATTAACACCCGAAACCTTGCAACGAGAAACTGGTATCACACAGATGCCCTTTCTGGCAGCTGCATTTCAAAGTTTGATTAACTGCTTCCTTATGTTTTTTCCTCATGTTGGGCTTAATAAACAGGCTTTAACAAAAATAACAAATAACAAGACATTCACCATGTCATTTAATTAAAACAAATAAAACTGGCACTACAACATGCTTTTAAAACAAAAACAGTTGTAAATTAAAGAAACAGTAAATATTACAGATATTAGAAGTATAATTTTTTTTTTTAAAGCTAATAACATGTTGAAGATGTAATACTTAAAAACTTAAGAAAGCATCTGAGAGAAGTTGTCCGCTACTACCATTTGACCAATAAGAAAATATCATTAAGATCTGAATAATTTAAGGCTAATTGATTTTAAAGGTGTCTGAATAATCCCAGAGATTAGGTAGTTTAATTTGAGTGGAGGTTTATGGATTACCCTCGAACCGATTCTGCTCCACCTTTATGGTTAACTATTTGAAATGCACTGGACAGAATTAAATACATCTAAATGAACTGCAGGTCACATTCTCAGAGGGAGTTCACTCATTATACCAGATTCATATTCGTGATGTACTGCAAAGAAAGAGATTAAAGATTCCTATTCGCTGGAACATTCTAAGATGTTATCTGATGATAAAATAAGATGCTGTGACAGTACAATTTTAAATAAACCCGCACTATGTTGCAGAAATCACTTTAATATTAAACTGTTATTCAGACTTGGTCGACTTGGGAGTTCTAAAGACTTGGGCATGGTAGTTCATTGTTTAGAGTGATTGGCCAGCAATCTAAACGGTAGGGGTTCAAATCCCATGTCCACCAAAAGCATTCAATGTGGACCCTTAAACAAGCCCTCATTACTCCAGGGGTGCTAAATCAACCCTGTGTTCTGATCCTAAACATCAAAGTTGGGATACTTGTAAGTCACTTTTGATAAAGGCGTCTGCTAAACATGACCTCATGTTAATGTCTGCACCCTGCCTCATGGATTTACTCATGGCTCGACTCAGTACCTATTGAGATTTTAAGGCTCATACATTCAGGCACAGAAGTTCAGGAAAATCATTTTAATTCCAGACTTCCACTTCATTTTTTAAATACATCTTTACTCATTAATTACATTTGATGTAAAAATTGTTGTCACACTAAAAACTGTGTAACATTTATGTTCAAAACGTATTATAAATTTTTAAACTTTCATTTTATTGAAGTTACAGTGACATCTAAATAGTTACATATTTATAAAATAATGTATACTACGTATAAGATCTGTGCTGTAACACAGCTATTTTTCTTTTTTGCTTTATCCATTATGGATCTGTTACTTTTCGTCATGAGCTGCTCTAAAATGTCACACTGTATGGACAAAAGTATTGAGATATGCCTTATCATTTAAATTGGGTACGCCATTCAGTCTCATTTCCATTGGTGTTAAAATCATGTGTCATTTTGGACATTTAAGTACCGTTTGCTGTTTCTGTTTCAGCCTGGCTTTGCCTCAGTACACAAAGCGAGTTGGGTTCTGTAAGTTTTGGAATGTCCATTTGTCCAACACCAGTGTCTGACCACAGTAGTGCTCTTCTATAAGAATGGGCAAACTTGTCCACAGAATATCTGGAAGAGTGGACGTTGTTATAGCTGCAAAGGAGTGATGAATTTGAAATGGCATTATAAGAGCTGCTGTAGGGTCAGTGTGGTGCCTCCCAATCCTTTTGTCCATAGAGTGTAATTCACAGGTCTGAGCTTTACAGAATTAAACAGAGAAAAAAGACCAAATATGACTTTTTGACACAGGATATCTGTAAGGTGTGAACTATGAGTGAAATTAAATACACTTGATTAAAGACAAATGCTAAAGGACTGACTTTTAAGTGAAAAGTTTAAACCTGATTTGTTTTTGAAGATGTGTTTGGGATCTTCGTGTGTGTCTGGCAATGCTACATTAATAAGGTAGAATTGCACAATATAATTCATGAAAAGAAAATAAAAAACTTGCAGGCTTTGAGAATAATAATGTTGAGAAACCAGTTGCTGTTAATGAGCTTGTTAGACAAGCCAACACCAGTCTGGAATTTAGCTCTTTATGCTGAAGGACCGGTCGTGGTTTAAAGCAGAGAGCTGCTCCTATATTTCTGGATCAGCATTACCAGCTCTGTTGTATCCAGTATGTGTGGATATAAACCCATGACCTGATCGACGATACTTTGCGGGAAGATTGTGCTCAGCTGTGACCTTACATCTCGCCTCCTGTCAGTCAGGTTCTCCCAGCTGTTATACGGTCGCCTGTAGGCCGGTGGTTGAATGGAAGGTGAATAAGGTGGTGGCTTGCTGCACATTGTGTCTGTGGTGTTTTTGTATGGGATAATCTGGGGGTATCTGGGTTCTTGGTACAGTGTGTTTGAGTAATGCAGGCAGGGGCTGTAGCAGCGTGGGGGGATGTCGGGGGTGCGTGCCCGTCTGTGCTCCATGCACGAACCGGCATTGAGGAAGTAATCATGGTCACTTCCTGCTGTTCCTCCACTGCTGTAACCTAATGAGGTTGGCAAGGCAGGGTCACTGAGATAAAGGCGGGACATGGAACCCTCCAGTGAGCCGTAAGCCTGATCACTCCTAATACTCCTGCACAAACCATGGATGGAACTCTGCAAATGGGTGGGACTGTGTGTTTCCTGTGGGCAAGAGTATAAGTCAAGATTTGAAAGGGCACGAGTTAGTTCGTCAGCTGCCAGTTTGTGACTTAGAGGTCCATTTATGACCCGTGTGAGATGTGGATGGTTATTATAGTCCTCTGTTTCATTGGCGGGCTGAGACTGTGCTCGCAGTTCATCCGCTACTGATAATTGTGGCTGGTTAGTGCGTTCAGGGTGGTAGAATTTGCATTTCATGCCATATGTGCACTTCTTTCCTGTCAAACATACAAAAAAATCAGAGTTAGTGTTTTAGATTATACAACTGTAACCGATGCCTCCACCACATGCCAATCATGAGGCGACTCAATCAGTTTAAACTCTCTGAACTGCAAACTTACCGTAAGGGCAATGTTGCTGCTTGTTCTCGTTTATCAAAGGCTTCTTCCTCAGAAAGTTTTCAATGGTTGGTCCATTTCTACCCAGTGGGTCATCAGGAGGCATGAATCTGAAAAAAGGAAAGAGGTGGTGAACACACTGAACTGTTCAGAGGAATTGCTGTGTCATGTTCACGAACTCGTTGGCATGTCGGCGATTTCGCTTTTGGTTTTGGTTTGAACTGAGAAATGAATCTTATTCTGATTGTACTCCTCAATGTGCCATAGGAATCTTTTTACACAGTTCATACTATGACCCATGTAATTAAAGATTATGTGACTACTTGTAGTCAATCTAATATTTTAAGAACGGGCAACAATAAGGCCAGTGGGTGTGGAACCTGTACTTTCAATCAAATACAATACTTTTTAAAGATCTAGGGGGGGGGGGGGGGGGGGGGGGGGGGGGGGGGGGGGGGGGGGGGGGGGGGGGGGGGGGGGGGGGGGGGGGGGGGGGGGGGGGGGGGGGGGGGGGGGGGGTTTTTTTTTTTTTTTTTTTTTTTTTTTTTTTTTTTTTTTTTTTTTTTTTTTTTTTTAAAAAGATTATTAAAAACACGATTGCCTTGATGGACTCTGTGGGTCCCGTGACCTGTCCCATGTGAGTTTCTGAATAACACTTACATGTCATTAGCGAATGTGTACATGAGCAGTCTATCCTCAATGAATTTTTTCCACTGCGGCTTCTCCACCTGCAGGTCACGGTAGTTGTCATTGGAAACGATGATGCCGTCTGAGTCGTAGGCCAGCTTGACGATGAAGCGGTCATCGTAACACACCACCCGCTTCCCGTTAACGCAGCGTGAAGGGGTGTACACCAGAATGTGCCGTCGTTCCAGCTCGTTCAAGATATGCTGGTCTAAAGAAACAGAAGATCCACTACTGAAAAAGGTTTTGATGCGTACAGCCATCACAGGACACAACACACTATGGGGCAGGGCAAGCATACAAAATTTAGGCTTTAAACAGCATATTTGCATTTATAAATGACTGATTATATATATATATATAAATAAAAGTTTTAAAATAAGAGGTTTTATAGATACCTACAAAGTCCAAAAGATGTAGATTCTACAATTCCAAACTGTAATCCAACTGTTTGTGAACTACAGTACATACTGTTTACTCTGTTCTCTAATGGTCAGGACCTCAATAGTATCACCACAGAGCAGGTATTATTTGGTTGGTGCATCATTCCTATCCCAGCAGTGTCACTGAGGTGTTTAATTGAAACTACAGCAGCACTGCTGCACTAAACCCCCCCCCCCCATCACTTGATCAGTGCCAAGCAACTGACAAACAATCCACCACTCAAATGATACCTGTTCTGTGATGATCCTGACCAATAGAACAGAGAACTAACAGGGGACTAACAAAAACAAAGAACACAGATGGACTACAGTAAAACTACAAAGTCCATCTATATGATGAGTGGAGAAAAGAGACGGGTCAAGAAGGGGATGTGTCCAAACATATGACTGATACTGTGTGTCTAATCGAGTATATATCTGCATGCCATCTGTAGTTCTCCAGATCACATGCGCTATAACAAAGATATTTTTAATAAAAGTAACAGGGATGTTAAAAGTAAACAGGAACAGACCCAAGCTGTTGTGGTTCCTCCCACTGAACTGGTAAAGTGAGATTCAAAAAAACACATCTGATTGAATTAGTCCTCTTTGTGTTATCATTGGACATGTTAATTTCATTTTCATAATGACACCTGAGGCACTTTGCAAACATGTTGTACAACTTTTAATTGGAAGACTCATGTTTCTGGCACAAGGACCAAAAAAAAATAATTTAAATATGAACCCGGAAATAAACATGTGTAAATGTCTAAATAAAAATGCTTTAATAAAGTAATGCAGAAGAAACCGTGGAATAAGAAATATGCATGACTCCGTCCGTGTCTCACCGGTAATTGGTGCCTCTGGCCTGGAGTGCTCCTTCCTCCACGAAGGCACAAATACGGTGATGTCACGAATGCCTCGATTCCAAAACCACTCAACGGCCAGTTGTATTCCACGACAGGAAAATATCTTCTTGTTACCGTGGCTGCAACACAAATTAAATGCTGGTTTTAGGTCTAATCTGATTCTAAACAAATAAAACGCCTTGGCATTCTAAATTTAATGCTGCTTTTATTTTTAAGGTTTTATAGATTGTTGTGCAAAGAAACATAAGGCGACATGTTTCTGTGGTTTGTTGGACGCCTTGAGTCAGTGTAGTGCTGCTGAGTTGTTCAGTCATACGACATTGTCAGCATGGCTAACCAAGACCACACTACGTTGATGCTTGTCTTGCACTCGTCATTCGGTACAGTAAAGCACAGCACCTCGTCTGACCTCATACTGCACAGCAAAGGCCTCAACTGACCCAGTTACTGCTGCCTGTTGCTTCGTGTTGTCGTCAAATCTGATGTTTAGAACTGCTGAGCTGTCTATCTACATACACAATCTATGCCCACTTTATTAGGAAAGCCTGTACACTTGCTCAACATTGTAGCTGTGTAGCCAGGATTCTGTGTACACATCCAAAACTGTCTTAAAAATCCAAATTGAATCCCGAGCTGTTTATTTGAAGCTTGCATGGCTCCAAAAACACTTAATAAATTTCCCAGTTGTTGTATCAGCAGTTTAGTTGGTATCCTCCAAAACCCTATGGATGTCATGAACCAATATTCAGCTTCCCGTTCATGTTCCTTAATAATTATATGGATTAATTACTATAATAAGTCAGACCTGGGCTTCTTATGGCTGAAGGACCACTTCCAACCAGACGAGGTCATTTTGAGTTAGAACAGTTACATTTGATTTGACACATGCCTTCATAAGTGAACTGGGTTAAAATCATTAGAAGGCAGTGCAGTTGTACTGTGTGCATGGTGTTTGCTGTCTGCTGTGCTATCAGTAGGAGTAAATTGCATTCAGTCTATTGGTTCAGCTCATGTTGCCCCTGGACAGAATGAATTGCATAACCCTGTGAGTAGTTTGACTCAAACCTAAACCAGGGGATTTAAAGTGAATAAGCTTCTGCTTACGTTAAAAATTCATTCTTGTTCTTTGTCTCAGTTTCTAAAATGGAAGCAAACTTTAATATTTAGACTTAATGAATATGATACAATATAATATATGATATATGACAATATAAAGATAATATGAATATGATACAAATACTGGTTGCCTTTAACCCAACTTTGGGGCTTCCCTTTAAAAAAAAAAAAAAAAAAAAAAACTCTGTCACATCATGTGATGGTTTGAAAAAATAAAGAAAAACTGATCTCATTGTTAAGGAAGTCGCTCTGCATATGCTGTCGTTCAGGAAGTGCTTCACAAACAGCCCGAACTGTCACCACTGAGATTTTGGTCTTGATGCTGTGGTCGAAAAATATCTTGCTTTGGAAAAAAAAAAAAACACCTATGCACATTGCACAACTAACGTGGGCGTTCGGCCTCCTGCCGCTTTCTCTTAACACGATCGTTTAAAAATGTAATGCACTGAATGAAATGATGACTATATGAATATTAAATTCTGTATATTCTTGTAAAGTTAATAAAACTCAGAGATGTGTTCAGAAGATTCTAAAAAATCAATACTTGGTCCCTATTTGCTGTAATTACAATATGTAATTAACTTTTTTTTTTTTTTTTTCAATAATCTACACATCCGAATCCTAAACTTTGATCTTGTCCCTTTATGGTCATATTGGCCCTTCTGTCAGACTATATAAAGCAATTTTTAATTTTACTACATTAAATCAATCAGAATAAAGTCTGAATTCCTACTGGACCACTCTTAACTTTACTTTTAGTCCACCTCTGTAAAAATATATTCAGTCTATTGAAGAGCAATTTAAATTTATCCAAGTTTCAATGAGGTGCATTATATTTAAAACTTCTTCTCAATCTGCTATTTAATTAAACCAGCAGTTAAATATTAGTGCAGCAGTTTTTATATTACGCTTGTTTGATATTCTGACTTATTTAAAGACTTGTACAGTCATACATAAGCCTCTCACCTTATTGCCACGTTGCTTCCATCTATAACCACAGGTCTGAAGGAGCTGTTTGTGTCGGAGTTTGTATCTGATTGTTGCTGTTGCAGAGGAGATCCGCATCCTCTCGGTACGAGTTTGGGACTGCTCTCTGCCGTCCTGGGTACTCTTGTGTTGGTACCGGGGCAAGTTTTGATCAGTTCCTGCAGGATGTCGTTGGTCTGGGCGTCATGCTGAAGTGTATGTAGGACTCGCACAATGTCTGAATGCGAGTAGCCCAGTTTCATGAAACGCTTAACTTTCTGTTCGAGCTCCATGTTCTTGCTCGTCGTGTCGACTTGTGACAGACGGGGTGTCTGCGCAGTATCTCCTCGTTGTCTCCTCCACACACCCACGTAACTTTCAAAGGTCTTGTTTGCTTGCTGAGGATTGGCTCTGATCGTATTTTTGATGGGGAATCCTTCAGCGCGCCTACGGCTTGCCTTTAGGTTTCCAGTGTTTGTGGAAGAAATTTGTGCACCTCAACCTCTGCGTTGAGAAGGCGGGTTCTCTCTGGGTAAATACACAAAGGTCACAGGGTGTTAGGTGCTTTTCACAGCTCTCTCACAGTTTCATACAAGCACCAAAAAAGCAGTTCTATTTTTAACAAGCTTGAGATTCATGAATAAACAGCACATCAAGAGAAACCGCATCCCAGATGATGGTACCACTCTAGTGGTGTCCTTACCATCATTTCTGACTCAGTACTGAAAGGAACCTGGCTTTTAAAATGTTACCAACATTTGTTCTGTGCGGAACAAGAGCTTGTAAAGATAAACACAGGGTTGTGTGTGTGCATGTGTGTGTGTACATGGATGATGAAATATTTTATTTTCTTATTGGATGAGTTTTTTGTTTATATAGAGAAACATTTGTCCAATTATTAAACCACTTTTTTTTCTTCCATGTTCGTTCCCATGTTATCGAACCCACATATAGGGTAGTGGTTAAAGGTTTCACCTAGAAAAGTCATTGGTTCATCAGGGGGTAGATAAAGAGCCTCTCTCGATGGCCTGTGTGTCCTCCCTGTACCAGTATTGGTTTCCTATGGAAACTACAGTTTCTCCACAGTCCACAGACATGGTGATGAGTACATTGGATAAATAATTGGCCTTTAACTGTGTAAAACCCCACATATCCTCATTATAGCTTTGGGATGGTGTAATCTGTCCCATTACGCCAATTCAGTGATGAGTATGGAAACACCCTCTGCAGGTCTCTAGGCTTTTGTAGGATTGTCACACAAACCCATTCATGCTTTGTGGCAAATCTATTATCTCAATTTTATTCTGGATAGCCCATAAAGACACGGAAAGGACCAAGACAACTCTATTTAGATGCTTACCACACAATGCCACTGTCCATTGGACCATGAATATTTTTATTTTTACTTTCAAACATAGATACTTACTGACGTACTAGGTTTTAAACACTAAAACACTTTTTTGCACTTACTGAATGTCTTTTATTCATCTAAAGTCTTCCTGGTGCTTCTAGGCTGTGTCTCAAATATCATTCACATGGCAAGAACATTTAAAAGCCGTACTTCTTTTTCTTATTTAACATGTATTGGTATTGCTGTAATGAAGCTGTTAATATGGTTTAGACACTAATAGTAAATTATTATGATAAAGAAAAATAAATGAAGCATGTTGGATAAACTTTTTTTTTTCCTTTTTATAAGATTACGTGATTTGTGATGAAGCTTGTTGTTGTCACTGACATAAAACTTAACATGAAAATAAATTTGACACAGATGTTACTAAGCATTATAACAATTGGTTCACATTAGGTCACTGGATTGTTTACACAGGGTTTGATCCAAATCAGACAAATTTTAATTTGTATATCTCACTCCATCTTTATGGCACGGATGTAGAATTGCCCCACAGCTTATTTTACCTGAGAAGTTTTCCTTATCATGTGCTGATGACTAGTCTGTCCGGTGTTCTACCTTTTCCTTAACTGATTTGGGGTTTGGCCATTTATTTACTTGATGCAATTAAGTTATTTTGTCTTATCTGTTCCTTTTACTTCTCTGAGGTTCCCCGCCCTCTCTTTTCATAATCTGATTCTCAAGATGTTTTTTAACCCTCACTTTTTCCTTGTTGCTAAATTTGGCTTTAATATGCAGTGCATTGTGTTATTGGAGACTAATTGAAAGTAAAAAACAAAAACAAAAACAAGAATAGTTGGTCATTGTGACTTGTCCTTAGAATAGATCATGGACTTTTGAATGACAGATATCTAGTGTTTTATATAAATCTGTAAGAGAATATTATAATGATATACATTGTATTAGGATGCATTGCCTGCAGATGGTGCTTTAAATTCCTTGTGTATTTCATTCTACATTCTATGAGGAAACCTTCAGCAGTAATGTTTACTGTTACGTTTGTCTACAGCAGCTCTAATAATGTATCTTATTATAACTTGTTAGTTAGACATGTACTCAAGTAACTAAGACTTAAGACTTGTGTGTACCGTGGAACTGAACTGTGAACTGAAACTCTGCAACATGCAAGTGTAATGAGTGCAGCATAGTCAGTGTTTCTATGACTTAAGGTTGTTTTCAATATGCCTTTTATAAATGCAGGATGTTTATAAAGTTGTACTTACTGTGTTCAGCAGCTGCTAGCGATCCGAGTGCCTCTCTCATTGACTGAGAACAGTTATGAAGCATATGAGGAAGTCACAGTATGTGCTCACGCCATACAAGCAAGGAAGCTGAAGACAAAATACGCACACACCCACGCACACAGGTTTTTTTTTTCTTTTTTTTTCTTCCTTGTACCTATATCCAGCATGAGATGGTTCTTTCCCCTAGCGCTGCTCTTCCTGAAGAGAACACACACACACACACACACACACACACTCTTACACTTTCTCTGCCTCCTGCACTCTTTTAAAGCACATTAGCTCTACTATTATTGGCTTAGTGTGATTAAACTCTGGTTGGGTTTCCATGTGGAGCTTCATGAGCTACATCATACATTTATCATGGCTAGTTTAAAAATGATGCCCAACTCTGACCCATGAGCGTGTGTGTAAAAGTTTCCCAGAGTGCTTTGCATGTGGTTTGGTGCAGTTTCAAATCCAGTTTTATTATCCCAGTCTTTTAAAGGCATTTCTATGGCTCTTGCTATTGTAACGGAAATGAAAATTCAGCTTGCTGTCTGTACAACTTATGGTGATACAGCAAAAAATCCATCGTACTATCTGTGGGGGGTGAGTACATCTCAAAGTAACATCAAATCACTTGGTGTGGGGTTAGTACAGCTCAAAATGACCTCAAAAAACACTCTGTGGGGTTGGTACCCCTCACCGTAACATCAAATAACTCTGTGTGGGGTTAGTACAGCTCAAAGTGACCTCAAATTGCTGTTTGTGAAGGTTATATAGTTCATGAGGTTTTGCTGTTCACTGAACACATTTGGTTTGGATATGATAAGATGGTTGAGTGGATCACGTTCTATTGACTGATCCCTTCATCTCTGTTTGAGGTTGGTGATATCACTTGCTTTTGGATGTTTCTTCAGTTTCTGACATCTGCCACTGGTTGGTTGACCAGTTTCTGTGGTAAATGCACCTGTGGTTTAAAAGACATTTTGATTTGTCATGGCTCAGCTCAGTGTTCAAGCATAATGCTTTCTGGCTTTCATCTTGACTTACGTATGTGATTTTAACAATTAATACGCTAGTCATATCTGAAACCAATGTCTTGAATCAAAAATGGCCACTCAGCGCTGTTAACTGTTTAAACACTCTTTGTATCAGAACATACCGAAGCAACATGTTAAAACATGGTTTAATGTTTTCATGGCTCATTGTCAGCGATTCTTTGCAGTCAAAAAATGTTCAAAGATTAACCACATGAAGTAGGAAACTTCAGTCCAATATACACTTAACTGCAAAATGGGTCACGTGTGAAGAATGTAATGTCCAATGTTGCTTAAGCACAGTATCCCCCCCCCCAGCAGGCATATCTCAGAACCACATCAGTGACCCAGCAAATGTACTGAATACATAGTGGCAGTATATAAGTTTCCTATAATATTACTTTACTTCCTCCATGTGTTTTATATATAAATGTTTGTGTGTATATACTCTTTGAGAAATCTTAAATTGATTTAGCCTCAAGCATGACATGCACTATTATTAGTGAGTCATTTCTTCTGAAGTAAACACCTTTCCAAAATCTTATAAAGAATTTATTGACTGTTTTACTTATGAATAATAAATATGAATAATAGTAATAAAAAGATGAATAATAATAAAAAGATGTATCATAGTACTATGGTTAGTTAAGTAACTTTCTTTTTCAGCAGCGTTCACTGTCCTCTTTTATTTCCTTAACCAGTTTGAATTAAAGTAGTTTAGTGATGTGGCATATCGGGGGAGTGGGTAAGAGCATGAAGGTGATCATTAATCACATATTAGGCACTTTGAAGGCTGATTGTTTGCTCTCTGCTGTCATTTATTACTCAACACATTTTGATTTACCTTTGATTCTTTAAATAGTTTCAGTGATTTTGATCTACGCATTGAAGCAGAACACAAATATTCCTCTGATTGTATCATGTAGAAATTTTAATCATTTTCCACAGATGATTAATTGTGATTATAACACATTCAAATCTCACATGTCATTAGTTTAACTGAGCTAAAACTGTTTATCTGCTTAGTTTTGGTCCGGTGTATCTCGTGTGCTGCAATAATCAACCAGCAGTAACTGAATCCAGGTGACTTTATCAGCTTGAAAAAGAAGCTTGCCTTGGAATCTGAAAGCTGCTGAATTTTTAGCAACATCATTAAATGATTTCCAAATAATTTTCTTAGGTTTCTTCAGCTTCCCTCTTTGTGATCTCAGCAAATTGTTCTAGGAAACACTTGTCTTAAGTAATAAAAACCTTCCTGTTTAATCATTGCTCTCACATAATCTTCCCAAGTTTAACATTTTTCTGTCCTGTAGTCAACTGCTGACCAACTGTCCTGTTCTTTGCAGTGTAATCTGATGTCTGATTCAGAATTGGGAAAATTTCAGGGTGGTTTTTATCATCAGCAACTTAATAAACCCAGAAGTGTTTGAAAAATCTCTGAGTAGTGTAATTCAAAAATATAGAATATAGTATAAGAAATTCAGATTTATCTTAAGTGTCTTATGTTAAGTATACATTTATCTGATATTTTACTTGCTGTTTAAAACCTTACGGGGAACTTTTATTTTCAGAATAATAGAGTTGGACCATTTTTTTTTTAATCTTGCAAATTGATCTTTCACTGTTGGCGTAGATGTTCCTGCATGCTATCTTATTAGGACCACAATGACGCAAGCTCAGGTTGAATAGCATGCTTTTTAATAGTTCTGAAGCTTATGTAATAGCAGGCAGGCAGGTTCCAATTTCATTGTCACGACACATCAAAAACAAATACCCCTCAGGCTGCAAGCTACTGTTGTAGACAGAACTGTTGCCATAGATATTAATGCTAGGTCACATTTTGGGCTATGTTTATATGGTATCAGTGAATATTAATGAGACCTGAGAAGCCTGTTTTTGTTTTTTGGCTCCTGCTTAAATAAATCTGAATGATGGTAATACTGATCCCAGACCCCAAGATTTTCTGTGATTTATTCAGCCTTTTTGGGGGGATGCAGTCAGCAGTTGTACAACATTTACAATAAAGGATTCTTAATAATAATATAATCTCATTTGATAAGTTTTGGACTCGATTTACTGGATAAATTTTACTTGTAGTTTTTGATGCTGTTTTTTTTTTTTCATTTTGGGTAATATGAATGCTTATCTGATTATATAAACCATTTGGTTTCAACAAGAGAGGATTTTTTTTTTAATGTGCTTGAGCGATGAGGTCTGACACAACAGAACTTATGAAACCTAATCTTTTTAATATTCAACAGGCCATGCACACGGCAAGTTTATACCTGCTGTTTTTGCATTGCGTCCTGGTTAAAACTGCATTTATGTACGCTTTATTCACAACATTGTCTAGTTATTAATTCTGTTATCCTGAGATTCACGACCTTCATGTATAGAAAAGCTGGGACACTGTAAATGTAGTAAAAACTAAAACACACTCTGATCTGATTAACAGAACTGGATTTCTATTGGCCCTGTGGGCTTGCAGTCCTGTAATTCTGTTGAGTACCTTCATTTTCACAGAGAAAGAATTTTTTAAAACTAGATTTTAATGACCGAAATTAAATTGTGATTTAAAAGACTCCATAATCCTGTTATTCTAAACTTTAATGTGCTTTATATTTTTAACAAGGAACAGATCTGGACTCACAGTAACAATCAAGAACATGTTTAAAACTTGAGGACTGCAAGGTCTTGTATTATCCTGCTTGGAGACCTGTACCTTAATGTAAAATATGCTTTTTCAGAAGCCAATACGTCATTGATGCCTTTGCCACCAACAGGTGAACTGCATATATGTAGTGATGAACTATTTACCGATCACCATCTGGATGATCTTTTTTATCACTATTTTTTTTGTTGCATTTTTTGGTCCATTTTGGTCCAAACCATCTCTTTGGGTCCCAAAAACCTTGCTGGTATTTCTGCATGACATTTTAATATGACTTTCAGGTTGCACTTCTTGATGCAGTGATGGACTTTCCAAAGACGTACTTGACGTTCATCACGTTACCATGACTGTTCTTAAACAAATACCCCCCCGAGGGCCCGATCACATCTATTTGGCGGCTATTTCCACCCTTTGCCTTTAAACACTGCTTTCTTCCTTTTTTCGGTTAAATAAATGTAAAATATATTAACGCACACTAATTTTCATGCCATTTTTAGATTGTAATTTAACTTCTAACAGTAAGGTTTAAATATCGTGAAAGAACACGATGCAGTGTCCTTTTGTGAATGTTAATGAATGTGTTCATTTTTTTGAAGGCTACTTATAAAGGTTTTAAATCTCTTTAAGGTTCACACAGCTAAATATAATCCTAACTTATTAAAAGCATAGGCCATGTCACTTTAACTTGATTTCAAAAGCATTAGCCAAAAATGCTGTAAAATTTTTTTGGTCAAAAAGTTTTATTTGGTAAAGAACCAAAATTGTTTAGTCATATGGCATGGGGCCAGTTTCTAAATTTAGCATTTCAATATAAAGGGCTAAATATTTCCGAAATACCCCTGACATACGTTGTGGTCATGTAAATAAAGACATGGAAACACAATGACTTCCTTTTTCCAAACGATCTGTCGAAACGAAAAGACCCTAAAAAAAAACAGGAAGGTGCTGTATGTGTGTCACCAACAACAAAAGGTGTGCATTTGTGTATAAAGGGGTTTCCCACTGCAGAAGTGAGTGGTTGTGAGCATGGTGTAGCACAACCCTTTTTCCACTCCACCCATCAGACACAGCCGATCATGTGTTTTTACCACAAGAGACTTCTGCGGACTTTTACTGCAATGACTCAACCGTGAAGTGCAGCCAAATAATGCTTAATGGTACAGTGTTGGTATATTGTGCACCTGCATGAGCTGCTCTTTCACTTATGACTAGTCAAGCAAGTAAGCAGAGGTGGAACAAAATAATAATGGACACCCAGAAAAAAGTCTTTATATGAACTACCCAGAATGATTTTGTATTTGTCTTGTAATCTTTACATCAGTTTTTTGAAACTAAAGTTTATTAAATGTATCTTATGTATTTTCTTACATTTTGTTGTTAGAAAGCTGGTATTTCATGAGCCATGTTATTTATATATTCATATATTTATGATTATCTTTTGACCCGACCTCAGCTGTTAACTCACTGAATACTAAAATGATCTCACTTGTTCATTTTACACATGACTTTAAACAGTTAAGCGGTTAATCTGCAGTGAAAATTAATACAGAAAGTCAATTCTTCACTGAATTTACATTTCATACTCTTCATAAGACAACTGCTTGTCACCTTTAAACAGGAAATAACTATTTTACCTCCCACAGTCATATGACTTACCTAATGTAATGTTTATTCACCACATTCTGAGCTGTTCTAATATCCTGTTGTAAATTAGCACCAACTTTGCAGCTATACCATCTTACCCCATTCTATAAAAGCTTACACATGATTTTTAAAGCATGACTGTTGGATGTTTTATCTATTTTATCAAGAAGACCTTTTGTGTCAGACACTGATTTTGAATAGAATTTTCATTTAAATTATTTCCGATAGGTTTTAATAGAATTAAATTCTTAATTAGTTTCATCAGCACCAAGTGTGTCTAGTCCTACTTGTTATAGACCTTGCTTTGTTTACTGGAGAACAGCGATGCTAGAACATGAAGGGCTCTTTCAAAATTGGCCTTCACAAAGTTGGTAGCACACAGTTGCATCCAAAATGCGTGACCTTTGTCAACAGGACCTAAAATTTGAATCCCAAATCATGACTATGATAAGATAAGATAAACCTTTATTTGTCCCACAATGGGGAAATTCACAATGTATATACAGTTTGAAAGTTCTTAAACTTTTTCGGGCCTGAAGGCATTTGTTAATCAGTAAACCTCAAACAGACTGGTATCACTCCCCAAGTTTGTGCTGTTCAACCATCTAACTCCACTACAATCCCTAATACTGCCAGTATGATCTATGAAGATTATACGGTTATATGCAAGATAATCACCTTTAAACTACTAATTTGTAAACATAATTGTTGTTTAATATAAACACCTGGAATTTTGTCTCTGGTCCGAACATGCTTGCGGTGCTGTTTTGTGTCATCCGGTTACAACCGACATCAGGAAACGAGAGATTTTATTCAGTCGAAACAAAACAAAAAAGGTTGTTTCTCTTTTAAACCTTCATGTTCATTAATGAAACAGCCCCAGTCGCTCAGAAACTGACACTGTATTAAAACAGACTTTTTATCAGGTCAATGAGCTAAATGCACAGTATTTCTGCGGGGGAGTTGAACACAACCTCATTGATAATCATCATTTGGAAGTTATGGTTTTGTTTGTTTAGGAAGTTAATGTCTGTAAAGCATTCATAGCTATTTTTCAACAGGAACACGTAAAAGTCATAGGGCATGAGAAATTTAGCATCCTCATGGTCTCTAAATGTGGCAGGGATCCAGAGTCCTTTTGGAAACCCATTCAGGAATTGGAAAGGACATGTAGAGACACAAATGGACATTGTTGACCCCACCTGGGAGTCAAACACCAGGACATTTTAACGTTACCTTTTTAACTTAATCCTTGAGTATTTTGTAATTTAGTTGAAGTAAAGCTCATTTGAATAAGTAACTCAGATTTACAAATTTAAAGTTCTTAAAATTGTTGACCTTGTAATTCAGCACTAACTGTAGTTTTTCCGATTATTTCCAGCTTTTAAACTCTTAACGATCACATTCAGTGATCGATCAGTCGGCTTTAAATGCAGCAGGAGAAGCTAATCCCCCCTTCTCTTGATTTGGTAGTTTGTATTTTATTTTTACTTTTATTGGATGTTAATCACATACTATTACATATGTTAATCACATACTGTTTTGTTAGTGAGAAAGTTGAAAAGTAAATGTACTTTCATATTTTAGCCTGTAGAGGGCACTATGCAGTCTGTTTTTTGTGCCCTGTCACTCTCATGTTTGTTATTCAGCACTGGTCGTGATGCATTACACTTACATGTACAACAGAGGGAAATATTGTGTTACCACATGCATTAGCAGTGCATCATCCATATACCCCCCCCCCAAAAAACAGCGCTCAATTGGACTATCTAAACTGACCGGTGTTCTAAACTCCTGTTTCCGGTGATGTCACCAGATCTTACCCCCTCTTTTATTGCTTACTTTGACATTTATGATGAGACATGTTTGTGGAAACTTAATCACAGAAACTTCTTTTTATGGTTATTGTGACCTCACAGTGTGATCATCAGATTACTTACCATAGCATTTAATTAGAACAGTGGAGAGGTTGTGAAAATGTCAGTTTATACCATATACACACTAATGATACTTAAACAGTCATGTGCATTGAAGCCTTCATGTAAATAGAATAACTGAGAGGCAGGTGAGATTTTAATATTTCCCCTGAAGAATAAAAAATAGAACATTGTGTTCACTTGGAGACAAAATCCCTGACATTTTGATGCATTTGTGATGTGTTTAACTTTTTTTTTTTTTTTTTTAAGCAATCAATGTGGACTGAATGTTAAACCTCCACATATTATCTATACCTTAAATGTTTTACTTCTTAACTCTGCAGCTGTTTGTTAGACTTGAGCATCAAGGTCTAAAAATAAAGTTATTAAAATAAACATTTTGTATGGGTGGCAAGTGTGCAAAAATTATGCCATCATGTTCCACTGACAACAAATAAATAGGACCGTTGTGCTTGGACACCTGCCTGCATTGGCTGTTTTTCCTGATGGTTAAAAAATAGAGAAATTACGCCTGTTTAAAAGAATGTACTTTTTACATTTTTAATGCATTCATTTACTGGAAAGTTGTTTGAAAATGTATTTTTGTGGAAAGGAATTGTAACTACAAGTCACACAGTATGTGTAAAAGCCATCAGGGTGCTGTTAAGCTGCTTTGAGACAATACTCAGTTGTAATAGGCACTGCAGCAATGAGTAATTTTTATTAGTCTACACCTCTGGAAAGTGTTTATTAAAATTGTCTCTCCATGATATTCAGGTTTTCACTGTGAGACACCAGGACACATTGGTGTTTTTCAGCTATTATCTATTGTGAGTGCAGATCTCTTTATTATGCAAATCAGATGTGTTTATTTAAGTAACATTACTGTAATCTTCTTCTGTTTGTGCAGTGGCTTCCAACAAACAACAGAGAAATGAGATCCAGTATGGAGTTGAATTCTAAAACTGAGCAATATGGACCTGCTATTTGAAGCACTGTATTTTGGGAGCTTTTTTTTTTTTTTTTTTTAGAGCAGTTGGAGAGAGAACACAGGGCCTCGGACTCTTTCATGAAAAATAAAGAGCCACTGTTGTTTTCTTCCTCAGAAACCACGCTTTCCTTTCTGCTCCTGACCCCGTCACCCCATGTTAGCTGGCACATTTACTCTGTGGTTGTTAGATCTCCGAGATAAAGTGACTGTGTGTAACGCTCCGAGATGAGAATTATCAGGAGGTATTGTGTGTGTTAATCTTAAAAGGGATTCAGATTCTTTTGTTTCGCTTTAACAGGTTTCTTGTCCTGTATTTTAAAATATCGATTTGCGTTTTTTAACCATGTTCTCTTCATTTGCACATGGATGTATAAGTTAATGAGACCGTATGTAATCTACATATAAAAATATCATGGTGAATTTCAAGCTTTAAAACTCTTTCAAAACAATTACAGAGACGTAATATTAAAGTGCCAAGCTATTGCAACAGTGTCAAAGCATAACATGCAGGAAAACAGCCTGATGATGTAAATAGTGATAACTGTGACCAAGGCTAAATATTTTTCCCCTATTCAGATATTAAGCATTTATTTTTATTTTTCCAGCAAGGATTTATTCCTGACATCCAGTGTGCATCATGGCATGAAGTCTCATCAGCTACCTGAGTACATGCTATTTTTTAGTAACAGTAATTCTTTCTGCTCACAGGTGAGGGAGCTTCATTCGTCCATTCCTGTCCATTTGCTGCAGCATCCCTCAAGTAAATTCTTACCAAAAACAAACAGAAGCGCCTGCATGCACAGGTACAGTTTATTTACTCTGTGTAAATAAAAAACATAAATACATCAGATATTTTTTCTGATGCCAGAATTGTATTCATGACATATTACATTTATTGCTTAGACATTTGCAGTTCATTTATGTGCAGGTACATTGCTGTGTATTATATTTTATTATTTACATTTATATTGGTTTTGTCTTCATAGTGCACTGATGTTTATTATTGTGTTGCAGTAAACATTGAATATGAATTCTACCTAATGGTATTAAAAATGTAATCTACTAAAATCATAATGCAACATGGCCTTTATGAATAATGTAAGTACAAAATACTTCAGTATATTAAAAAGGGGATTGGTAAAATCATACAATTTGCTTTGTTAATAAAACCAAATAAATGAATAAACACATGTTAAGACACATGTTAAGGGTTTTATTATTGCTAACATGACTCTTTGAACTGTTGTATTAAAAAATAGGACATGAGACGGAGTGTTATTGCATATAACATCACTGCTGTGATCTACAGTACTCACCATCAGCTCGAGCCTGCAACCAAATCACAGCTGTCATGTTATTTGAGAACCTATTTCCTCTTGTGTCCTATTGTTTCAGTTCCAGAGTTGATCAGGAGTTGGGTGACTTGTATGTATTTAGGAAATGCATAGTTGTTTATGAAGCTTCGTTCTGTTCTACTCTTGACACTGTTATTTTGATTCAATGATCCTGAAAAATCGAATGTATGGAATATGATGCAACTTCACCTCAACAGTTTCTATTTTATGGCTGTTTTTTAATCCCAAAATTATAGCAGCATTATGAAACTTAAGCGTTTTAACAGTTTTCTGCAGACGCTGGATTGGAGATGGCTATTGGCGTCCTCCAAACAAAAATCTCTCCAGATGTAGGAAATGGAGAAAGTTGTGTATTTTGTTGTTTTTATTGCTTAAGGTTCCTGACTTTAACGTCCAGCTTTGTTAAGCTTAAGGCAGACAGGGTTTTATTAACACTCTGCTTTGTCTTTTAATGTGGCTGATGTTTGGCAATCAGCTAACACATTTCACTCTGTTATTTGTAATTCTTATTTAAGCCAAACTTTGTCAATACTCTGATCTTACATTCTCAACCTCAGTGCAAATGATGTAGTGTGAGCCATGTATCGTTAATGTGAATAAAACCCAAAAGGCTTTTTCTGAGCCATAATCCAGAGCATATCAATCAATATCCATCACTGAACCAAAAATGTGTTACTTGGCAGACTGCAGAACGCTGGTTATCTGAGATGGCTCATTTCTGTTACTGCTGCATTAAGGGGTGATATTCAAGACAATGACGGAACATTGTTTCCCTGCAGATGCGAGAAGCTGAACAGATACGCAGCTAAGATGTGAGTTTGTCTTTGGATAATTTCCTTTACATTGTTTATCTGTAAGGTATTTTAAGTTAAACCTGCTCTGTATGATTGTTATTACTGTTAATAGATATGATCCAGCTAAAATGAGCTTTGTCGTCTTTGATATTTGCTTCTTCGGCTTTGCAATAAAGCTGAATGTCTTAGAGCAGTAAATAAAAGCTGTGCTTCATTGTAAGACATGGGAGAAAACAGGGATCACTACACTATCAATGTGCATCATAATTGCATTTACTAAATCTAATTATTGCTGTCTACAGTTATGCAAGACTTTAAATGCTTCTTCCCTAAATCCTTTGATTTTTAGAAATGATTCTATGTAACTATTCTTCAAGGGCTTTTCACCACAATTCACAATTTCACAGCCCATGATTATAGTGTAATTTTATTTGTTATATTCCTTTATTTAAGATGCTAATTCTGATCAGATGTGTCTAACTGCTCCATCACTCTTTAAGAAAATCAATAGAGTACCAAGGGCAGGTACCCAGGTTTACACAGTGCAGACACATTTATACCTAACTGCCCAATAGTATCTCCAGTATGCATTTTAGAATGTTACTTGGCTGTGGGAGATAACCAGCGCTTCCTGAGTTTTAAAGTTTCTTATTTACATCCTTCTCTCCTTTAATGAGAGTCTCGGTTATTGTGTTCTGAGTTCAGGGCATGTCGATGCTGTGAATAGCATAGTTAACAGGATTTAACCATTCGGTCACTTCTGAAACCCACTGTTTAGTATAAAAGATATTTCAAGAGCATGCGTTACAAAATAAACCACAGTTTAATAAGCGCATTAAAATATGATTTTTAACTAGTAGGTGAGGAATGGACCTGAAATTTGGATTGCTAGAACTGTAGCACCAGCACAAAGTTGAAAGAAGCAAATATCAGAAACCTTATGAGCTTTACTATATTTGGAACAAGGGAACCAGTGCGTACTGCTGATTCCTTTGGGACAAAATGTGTAATTCTTAAATGCATGGAGAAATTAAACATGGGCGTGATGTATTGTAAAGCATAGACCTTTTATAAATCCTGGAGATGTGCCATTTTGCTGGGTTTCATTCCAATTTCTGTCTATTAATCATGCCATTATGGGAACGTGAGTAATAAAACCAGATGCTGAACTATCATAAACCCAGCAGGTGGGCACAGCTCCAGTATCTCGTTGCATACACTTTCATTAAGATTAGGAATAATAACACGAAGGCACAAAGTAGAGAGGAGTTCAAGTAAACCCATATCAGGCTCTTCCCTTTATCAAAAATACTGAGTATAGCTGGTTGTATATTGCATGATACCGTGATTGGTAATATCTTATCTGGTCGTGCTGGTGTGTACAATAAAGGGATGTAATACATCTGTTCGGGCCGGTGGTCTAAGCCCACTGGCTTCTATTCAGACGTCCCTTTCCCAGCACCGTTTGTTATTCAGGCAGTGAGAACTTGGCTGCACTCCATTAAAATGAGGTCAGTGAGTAAAGAAGGCAATAAAGGTGCAGGATTCAATATTTTTTCAATGTACTGTAAAAGGAAAAGGCAAAGAAGGTGGCAGTAAGGCTTTTAAATGCAGCTACAGATTGTTTACTTCATCCTTTGTCAAACTGGTCCAGAGCAGTCACGCTCCAGTCCTGTGCAAGCCGGAGTGATGAGCGTTCAGTTACAGTTCAGTACTGAAACGAGTCCACTTGTCTGTCTTATCTGTCCAAACCCAGTAAGAAACCCCGCATTGCCTGTAAGTCTTAGCTAATCAGCTGCTGCTGTGCTGCAGTCTTCAACTGTGTAGGTGGATCAGTCATTTCAGCAGAACCACAACGGAGCTGGCATTAAGTCAAACAGGTTACGCCTGCATCCTCCACATGACCGCAGTTGGTTTTGCCCCAGCCAGAAAACTTGCACTCATGGATGGTGGATTCGGTGCCGACACATGTAACATCATCCATCCAAATCAAGCCTGTGCCTACAGTGAGAGTTACAGTCATTAATCAAATTCATTTTATTTCATTCAGGTATTCATAACAACAGTGTAACTAACTGATGAATAGTATTGACTTGGATTAGAATCTATAAAAAATCAGTGAGTCATATACGTGACAATTGTATTAAATCAGAATTTATGATTATGTTTGAGGGAGATTTCAGTAGAAGTTGGCCCTACTTGCTGAAATCAGATTTTGAAAGCGCTGGCTTAGAGATGGGAGAACCAGCCAAGCACCCTGTCTTAGATATGTCTTACACACACTGCAGGTGAGTGGTTCTTTACATGTAAGACACCATTTCCAGGTTTTTAACCAGAGACTTAATCATTTGTTGTTTTGTTGCTGTACATTTATTAGCCACAGCTAATAGCCCATCGGCATCTCCTTCAGTTCCTCAGCAACAAGTTTGTCTAAACTGTCGGTCTATTTAACTCCTTTAACTTGATTTCTAAATATGGCTGGAATCTGGCTGTTTCTATTCTAAAAATTCTAAAACTATAAACCGCGGAATGGCTGTTCAGTTTAATCACAAGGGCTAACAATGTTTTGCTGCCTTTGACAAGATCATAATGTTAAGTGTGTGACAACATAAAAAAATATCCATACAGACATAAAAAAGTTTAATAACAGTAAAGAAAAATCCTGCAGAAGAAAAATCCTATTTTATCCTTTATGATTATTGGTTATTCCAACAATTAAAATCAAAAGGTGAAATGTCAGAGTTTTCTTTACACTTGTGTATAGCATACATTCTTCAGAGAGATGTAGAATTATGGCCCATTTGTTATGCATTAATATTGTGATATAATTCTGTTGTTCTACACTACTATACTAATATTATACACTCGGGACAGTACATGACATTGAGCATTTACTGTTTTATTTTAATTAATGTTAAATATGACTATCAGACACTTTTAATAATTTCTCATTTCCAGCATAATAACTTGATCTTATAATCCCAGCATTCCTTCTTGTTTGTCCTCATGGCTGGTCTAGGCTCTGTGACACAGAGATGTGTTCTAATGGAGGCCAAGTCCGTGAGCATGCTGTACCTGGAACTGCAGAACCTCAAACCGTAAAGGTCAGTGTTTTCTCATGGTAGTAAGAATTTCTTCAACTGAGTTTTGTTTAAATTGCTTAAATGGCAGAAGTGCTTTTTACAACGCAGGCATTAAAAACCTACAGATCGAGTTTTACTCTGCGCTCAATCCGGAGCAGTGTGATGAATGCATCCTGCTGACCGAAGTGGTGAGCAGCGTAAGCATTTATCATTCCACTCATTTGGTTTTCATTAAAAAATTGGAGGTATCAACGCACCCTTACACCCCTCCTAACAAAAATTCCTGAAACTGCTTCAGCACTCCTCGCTTAAACCCAAAAACACTTTATTTTGGCAACGCAGAACGATCCAAAAACACTTCATCAAATAAGATTTGATCCAGGCCAACTTTACTGTGGAAATGAGGACTTACTTTGCTTCGTCACTGAGAACTCTGTTTAAATGTTAAAATAATTTATGATTAGACATATACATGTATAGAGGATAAGACTTGCCACAAAGTTCACTTATTTATAGCAATTGCGTAACATTTTTAGAAAATTTTATGGAATGGTAGAAAATTATTTACCTGGCTTTATGGTGGAGTGAAGTGTGCACAGATTTGCCCCCAGCCTTTACACCTGAGGTTCGTCTACCCATAAAATCCTGAGATGATGGTACTTCATACACTTAGCTGTTGGCTCATGTGAAGCTTCTCAACCCTCTCCACTAACATTGATTACAAAGATCATATACTTTGTGATGCAGTGTGAGTATAACCCTCACTCAGACTTCCCCTCCAGGTAAAGTGTACCAGGGCGTGGCACGTGAACCAGCAAATGAGGGATATAGGAGGTGAATCGTGACGGTGATGCCGAGGAACTCTGACAATGTATTACCTCCACTCAGCATTCCCTACACCCCGTATTTTATACATCAACCATTAATTCACAATTCTTAGTCAGCCACTCCACTTTGCAGAAATATTCTGTGGTTTTTCCATAAATACCTGTATTAAGCATGGCTGCACAAGCTTTGTATACATGTATATACACATAGACACACTGAACTTAGATTCAACAATAACACACCAGGTGGTAAAGTTTAACCCACGTCTCTTGTGACTGCATGTCCACTTATCCGGATTCAGTCGAGTGCCTTAAATCTTTTGGGATGATTGTGCAGTAGGGTTAAAAAACAAACTTTCATCAAGTCATTTGTGTGCTGTATGTCTTTAGTCATTGGACTTTTGTGGGTTTACAGCTGAGCTTAAACATTCCTGCTCCACCAGCATATAGTGTAGGAGTTACACTACAAAGCGTAATCACTTCAATATCTGCCCAAGTAATTTTTCAACAGAATTACGCAGCTTAAAGCTGTGGTCAAGGCAAAACGTCCAGGTGTGACCAAGGTTCCGCTGCGAACCTACATCAGCTGCAGGATTGCACTGTGTACTGCAGTTTGTGGTCAAATATGTTGCATGGATCTAGACACTACTGCCCTCTAAACTGTTTCTGTAATTAGTATGAACAGAATGTCACCCGTTTTGATTTAAAGCACAGCCGTCTGCCTGTCACAGTGGAATATGCTCCAGAGAGTTTATTTATTAATAACAGATGCATCTGAGAGTGCTGACTAGAGTAAATAAAGTGGATTATGAAATACGATGCAGGATTGTCTTTCTGACCAAAACGACGGCCACTTTGGCAAATTACATCTAAAAGTACATCAGCGAGCAGAAACATGGCAATAATGAGGCCTACATTTAATTTCTACTAATAGATTTGAAAAGTTATCTGCCTGATTGACTTTGAATAACAGCCATTGTACCATTTTCAGTTTTTCCTACATCTAAATAGTAGGAAAGGTACAGTGCTGGCACGTCCAGCGGCTTTGAGAGCAGCTGATCTCATAAGAACTTACAGATGTCTGGAGATGTGTGGTGCAGAGTTATAGAGAGATTGTCAGAGGGGTAACAAGACTCAAAGTGCTCATCAGACTTACTGGAGCCAAAAAAAAACCTTTACACACTTTAAATCTTCCTGCGAGTTTTTAAATGTGCAGGAGGAAGGGTTTAGGTATGCATGTGCCACAGTTATCACATGAACCAGTACGTCTCAATCCTCCAGCATCCTGACCGTCAGCTGCAGCATCCATGCACATATGATTTCAATAACTCAAAATGAATGATGATTGCTGTGTTTTCCAAGAACAAACAAAGCCTTTTTTCGGAAACTCATAGAGCACTTTCTAATGACTCCAGCCGTTTATAATGAACTTTCATCATGATCTCATTCTTTTGAAATCTTTGGGACATCTTCACTCACTCAGAACAACAACGAAGCAACAGAAGCATCATCACCAAAGCACTATTTCCCCCCAAAACTAAATATCTATGTAACTGAAATCCAGGACTGATCTTTCAACACAGATTCCAGAAATTTGAAGTTCTTGGAAACGATTTCGCAAAAGAACTTCCTATTCGGGCCGGAGGACGATGCCAACGAAACGCTTGAAGTTGCATGATAAAAGAATTACGTTCAAAAGATCAAACACCGGTACAGGAAATTCATTTTCCACAACAGATAGATAACATTTCATACACATCTCGGCCCTGTTTGGCCTGTAGAGGGTTGGGGGTGGGGGGTGGGGTGCTGAACGGCTCGACACAGACTGTGCTGTAGCTGCAAAGTGAGTGTTAAACAGTAATAAAACTGCACTGAGGTCATTCTTACTATAAAGTATGCCTGTAACTGTTCCTCATAACATCTCCTATATAGAAGGTAATACATTAAAACCTGTACATCGTCGTCAAAAAATTGAAGGAAATGTTATAACTTGTTGAAGTGAAAAACCAAGAACAACCTGGGTGGACGACGTCACGCTGTGGACTGGTTTCTCAGGTGCTAATCTGCTACAAATAACACAGGACAGGGGGGCAGTGGAAAAAGTTGACTTGGCGACGTGCCAAACCATCGCAATGCAACAATGGTATACGACGTACATAGTACATTCCTTCATAGGGCCTCTCATAGCACACTAACATAACCACCACACAGAGAGACGTTCCCTACCTCACTAGCCCTCAACAATGGTGTGCATGATTATAACCTCACGTCTGGGCACACTTCTCATCACAACCACTAACATGTATCTCCATATTATTAAAAAATAATGCAAGTTAACACAAATAGCTCAATATATGAAAAAGTTTTTTTAAAAAAAAACTAAAAGACATGACTGCATTACCACTGATAGTATATCGTTTACAGAATCTTTGCCTTATAAAAAATATATTAGTCTCCGTGGAACCAGACTTCTTTTGTACATAATAAAACCACCACAAAAACAAATGCGCAGTTAGAATGGACACATAATGTGAATATTACAAGAGTCGTTAAAAACAGCGGCTCTGATTTGGCCTGATTGCACAGCTTGGCTCTTAATGCAGTTATTAGATGTGGCTGCTAAAATGAAAAGAAGGTGGCAGGCTTGCCAGGAAAGTGTGTGCCTTCACTGCCGTGGTGTCGGCTCAGTCAGGCTCAGCTGGCCAACACTCCAGCTCTGTAGACTGTATGGCTTCAGAGGCCATGTTATCAATAAATTGTTGAAATGAACTGGCTACTATGAAGAAATCAAACATACAGACGGTATGTTGTAAATGGTGGTCAAATGAATAATGGAGGTTTGGTGTTTCGTGAATGTGATGACCGCCCCCATTTACGAGACATTCTTATCGCCGAAATGCACAGTAAATGTTTATTTTAGAATGATTACTGTATACTCTGCACTACTTGTACTTTCATAATATAAACAGTGCTTTTACAGCTGGGAACATAATAATGTGAGGACCAGGAGAGGCTAAAATTGGGGTTGTTAGGGTGCGGGGGGAGGGGTAGAATAAATTATTGTGTGTAAAGTGAGAGAATGAGAGGAAAATTAAAAGGTGACGATGCTGAATGTTTATAGCAGACAAACTGTCCTCACTGACATGTCAATCACTGTGACAAACAGAGCAAGACCAGGTTTAAAGATTTAAAACCACGTTTAAATAGTATTCAACCCTAGCAATCCCATGACCCACCTCAACTGCCCACCCACAGACATATTGGCAGCCACCTGGAATGTCTCGCCAACCTTTTAGCAACCACCTGCAATGCAATTTTAACTCCTTTGTGACTTATACTAATAGGACACACTAGCAGGATCCTTAAAAACGTCCTACCAGCACCCTAAATATCACCTGCAATGCCTTATTAATGGCCTATCAACAGCTTAGCAACCAACTGAAATGCCATATTAACTGTATACAGACACCTAACCAATCAAAATCCTTTTCAAAATGCAAATAAAAAAAAAGAATGTCAATCCAAACTGAAAAACAGTATTTAGGCTTAAAAACAAGTAATTGGTGTATGAACTGCTGCAAATACTGCAGTAAAAATCGATTTAAACACAAAACCTTCATCATTTGCATTAAAGATCTACACCTTAATAAAGTAGTAGCAGTTTGGATTAAACCAAATCCTAAAGTGGTGAGTGCATCATACACAGCCGCTGTTCTTACCTTGACCGAATCGTCCTATCTTGTGAACATCTTGTGCTCCACGGAAGCCCAGCATCCTGCACACGACATCTCCATCCTTCTTATCCCACACGTCGTCACACACCGTCCCCCAGCGGTATTCGTGGTACACCTCCACACGCCCCTCGAATGGTCCTGAGCCATTCACCAGGCGCACTGGCACTGTGACTCCCTCTACTGAAACACACACACAGAGTATTGTAGGAGCATCCACAAACCAAATCTGCTTCATTCAGAAATCATCAATGTTCATAGACTACAGATGTATCCTTTGTGTGCTTTGGTTACCCGTAATTTATGCATTCACAATGCAAGGAAGAAAAACAATGAAGGTTTTAGACAGAAGGTCATTTTAAAAAGCAATTTTATCGAAAATGTAAAAAAAAAAATAAAAAAAAAAATAAAAAGTTCAATCTTTAGCACCATAAAGTCACCCGCAGCCTCCTGAGACTGTCGCATTGGTGTGGTCTATGGTTCTCTGTGTGGTTCTGCCTCAGCTAAAATGGGTGAAAGAAGACTGTGAGATGTAGCCAAGTGTTAGATCAAGCTCCTTTTATTAGAAACACCTGCACATGCAGTTATTTAGTCAGCCAATCACGTGGCAGCAGTGCAATGTATAAAACCATGTAGCTTTAGGGAAAGTTTATATCAAAATGTGGAACATGTGCTTGCAGTTGTTTTTGCTTGTGGCGTGATTGTTGGTGCCAGGTGAGTTGATTTTTTTTTCTCTACTGATTGTCTGGGCCTTGCTCCAAACAATTTTCTAGAGTTTCTACTAATGATGAAATAAAAAATAAGCGTCAGTGTCCGTCTGTAACATAAAAAGGCTACAATAGCTAAATAACCAGGGACAAACTACCCAGTCCTAGTGTTTCTAGTAAAGCACTCTGTGATTGGGTGATTGCTTAAGTGAAATGTCTTTATTATATGGGCGTGTGTAGCTGAGTTGTTAAGGCATTGGGTAGGACTGCCCTTATTGCGCCAGGGGTGCTGCATCATGGCTGACCCTGACCCTCAATTTTAATACTTGTAGGTCACTTTGGATAAAAATGTTTGCAAGTGACATGATGTAAAACTGACCTTAGGTTATTATTAAAAACATTACTGTATTATTTATATTATTTTAATAAATTGGCTGAACTGATCTTTTTTCCTGCTCTTGTCTGAACAATTATCAACCTTTTAGCAACCACCTGCAATGCAATTTTAACTCCTTAGTGACTTACAGACACACTAGCAGAATCACGGAATGCCTTAAAAACGTCCTACCAGCACCCTAAATATCACCTGCAATGCCTTATTAATGGCCAATCAACAGCTTAGCAACCAACTGAAATGCCATATTAACTGTATACAGACACCTAATCAATCAAAATCCTTTTCAAAATGCAAATAAATACAAGAAATGTCAATCGAAACAGAAAAACACAAATCTAGGCTTAAAAAACAAGTAATTTGTGTATGAACTGGAGTAAATACTACAGTAAAAAATTGATTTGAACTCAAAACCTAAAAATGTTTGCAAAGTGACATAATGTAAAACTGACCTCAGGTTACTATTAAAAACATTACAGTATTATTTATATTATTTTAATAAATTGGCTGAACTGATCTTTGTTACTGCTCTTGTCTGAACAATTATCAACACTTTGGGTGATGTTATTTATTCGAAGAAGAAATTCTATCTGCAGATAAGACTGGTCCAGCTGGGAGAGATTATTGATCTTTTGGGTCAGAGAAGTCTGAAAGCGGATGTTAATACGGCCAAATTATGGTATCAATTTTAAAAAGACTTCGGGGACATTAAAATTGCCAAAACGCTAATCTTTCTCCTCAGTGAGGTATTGTTGACATAAAAACAGGATTATCAGAGCAGGATGCAAGAAAGTCATGTGTGGCTGCATGCTGGCAGAGAGATGGGCAAACATTCCCTAAATGTGCAACAGATGCTGATTAATTCTTCAAGGCTGAACAAAGCACTGTTCTGATTAAAGCAACGTGTGACCCAAGTCCTCAAGTGCAAGTTTGATTATTTTAATGCAGACATGTGTGCAGATGCAGTGGCATGCTTTGAAGAACCAATTAGCTTCATATTTTCCAACATTTTTGCCATAACGACCCACCTTTCAGCATTTGGGATATAATCTTTGTCAGAACATACTACCACCCAGAACATAACAGAACCATAACGCAGCATATGAACAACATAATGAATTAGAATATATGGACTGTGGTGGAATTTGTTTGTCTGTAGCTCTATGTTAACAGGAAGAATGTCTACAATTCTCAGAATGGCTAAAGAGACGAGGATACTTCATTCTAGTGCAACTTAACTGCAGGCCAGCACCTGCCAACACACACAATATGAACTGTTCAACCAGAGACGCTCGTTCCTGCTGTGAAGCGGTCGACGGAAAGCAGATAGGAAATGAGAACTGTAACTGAATCCACTGTTATGTACAATATTTAATACCCATCTGCCCCCTACAGTGATAAATTAACTGATGCTCAGAATATAAGCTGCTGTGTTGTGGATATGCATATAAATCATACAGTTAAACACTTACTCTAAACTAATATACACTCTACATCATGAACTGCATATTTTATGGCTCTGTTCCTAAAATAGTTTTGAAAGTCATTTTGTATCTCCAGCTGTGCATCTTTTTTTTCTTTACCTCAATATTCTGATTCATGCTCAAATGTTAATGTAATACCATAAAAATCAGCATGAGATGATGTCTTAGTGTCCACATCTCAATGAAATAAGTTCAGGATATTATACTGTAATTATTTATTTCTTTTTTTGTTTACATGCTTTATGTCACTTTTTTTGTTATTTATACTTAAAATGTGTATTTACAGTTTAAGTTCAATAAAATATGTAGATGTTGTTTAGGGGTTTAAAACAGAAGACACATTTAGACTTTGAATTATTCAGAGATCCTAAAACTAAATGTAAAGTTTGAGACCCCACTGCATTCGTTATGATTTTTCAAAAGCTGCCCTGTGACGTTGTTCAGATCAGATCTGTGTGGATGAGATCAGATTCCACTTTCTCAATTTTTTTCATTCCAAACAAAAGAAACACACAAAATAATTTGGTCATAACTGTAAAGGTGTCTAATTTTTAGAAAAACAACAAGAGAGCAGATTTGGAGAAGACCCATGATCCATCCTTGTGGAACTCAGGGTAACATAAATTGAGACTTTAAGTAGACCAATCAGCTCGTCTGTTTAAACCCTGATTCCTCATCTTGGAGATAAGCCGTAAATAATCATATTCCAGTGTCATTAAAGAGACTTTTGAGATTTTATTAAAAGGCCTCGTTATCTGATGAATTAAAGGAAATTTATGTCTTGCATTTTCCGATTCTCTACATTCCATTACAGCCAGTTGATTCAGTCCTGATAAAACAAATGGCTGGAAAACAAGACGTCATTTCTGTGGTACGCTGAACTTAAACCACATTTCAGCGCACGTCCTTATGGGATCACATGACAAAGGGTTCAAAGTCTAATTCTAAAAGCTGTCTGTGTGATGATTTAACAGTTTTGTGGAGTAAATCTTCACTGTGTGTGTTTCCATAGAGCAGAAAGACTGCTGGCTCAGCATGGATCAGTCTCACTGTCTCCTCATGGACGCATTTCGAGTTGGCTTTGACCTATAAGTACTTTATGAGACTGATTAGTGCTCTAATGAAGAGGTGCCATGCCTGCCGCAGAGAAAACTAATCATTATGAAAGAGATGAGCTTCTAGTTGAACTCTCTGTATAAAGTTCAGCGTGTTTCGTTTGATTTTAAATCTCTCAATGAACTGATCTGTCACTAGATTTATAATAGTTTGTGAATAGTCAAGACTGAATCAAAACGTGAATCGGTGTATGAATCAAATGCAGCTGAACCTCTTTAAATGGAAATCTGGTAGTCTGAATTAACAAACCTCCAGTGAGGCAACTGTAAAATACAATCCCAACCACCTCCACAGCAGCAAGAAACTTGTCCCATGAAGCACTTCTTTTACACCTCAGTGCAAACTGTAACACTTTTACAGTTACAGACTTCCGAACATGCATCTGGAGTGTGTGTGCGATCAAGTAAACCACATGTGAGCTGATGTTTTATGGCCTGTTGGTCAATTTACTTGCACACAGGAGCCTTATGCAGCCCCACCAACACACCCTCCAACATGAAGCGTCACCCTTCAACCACACAGCACACTGTCTGTATTTACACATAGCTAAAGAAACAGATTGCGAAAAATGTCATTTACACCCTTTAGCTCAAATAAAAGTTTCTCAGACAAATGTTTAATGTCTGATGTTTGCTCACATTGACTGGAGCCGAAATCTGACCCAGGATATTTTACTTATCATAAACCAAATCTGTGGGCATGAAGGGGTGAAACTGCAGTGACTGATCACACTGTAGACACATTTGGATTAATCCCTAAATATGCAAATGATAAATTGTTATCAGAAACTCCAACTTTATCCATTACAGCCTCTCTGACACTCAACTCGACATTTTAAGTATAAAGTGATGTAACCCATGTAGATTGTCATATTCTATTAAGAAAGTGGAATTATGATACTCTATATATATGGAATTCATGAGTGTTGGCAGCATGCTGACTAAATTGGCTATGAAGCAGTTGAACCTTGTAGCTGTACTCCGTGTTGACAGTTGGAAACAGTCAGGGCGCACTAGGCCCTTAAAGAGAGTACCCAAGCCACTAAAAGTATATTTTGTTTTTAGCATTTAACGATCAACATTTAAACATACAGTTTTATCTGAGTGAGTAAATCATTTAGTCCTACTGATGCAGGGGTCAAGTTCTAGTAATGTATTTATTTAGTGCTTTTTACAATAGTATATTGTCACAAAGCAGCTTTACAGTGTTCTAAGACTCTAAACCTCTAAAGTGCAAGCCAAAGCAAAAGTGGCAAAAAAAACCCACCATGTTATGATGTTATTTTAAGGAGGAAACCTGGGGAGGACCAAGGCTCAGTGGGGAACTCATCCTCCTTGAGCGGCCAGGCAGCATCAACAGTGTAGGACAGATTGTGTTGGAATGTAAAGGGTTAACCTAAATGAAAACATACCTCTCTACCTGTACAGATTCTGGGAAGACTTACTGTAATTAGGGGTCCAGCTATAAACTTACAGTGGACATAGCAATAATAATTTAATGAGTTTTTTTTACATTTTACTGCCATTTAAAAGTAGTTATGTTCTAAAGTCTTGGTCTTGATCTCTGATTGTAGGCTGCATAGATTTACCTGCTGACAGACCGACAGATCACAAGATAGCAAAAAAAAATCATATCTAGTCTGTTGGTTCACAAAGGTAACGATTCACCTTATCACTAATGACAGGGACACCACTGAGAATGAATTCCTAGTTTAAACTTTTTAGGATTAACATTTAGTAAAAAAGTGGAGACAACAGGCAAATGCTGCTTCCTTAAATTGGTGCATCATCCATGATGCCTCTGTGAAAAGGGAGACAATTCCACATGTGGAATGAATACTCTCACACGCAGCTGGGGAGGTCTGACTGTTCGACCAGGTCCTAACTTAAACTAAGCACAAGAGAACGGGCTTCATTTATGTAACATGCTCATCAAATAAATTAGATATATAATACTGCTGTGCCAAGTGATGATGATCTACATGTTACTGCTGCCCCTTTCTGTATTTGTTAAGATTCATTAGGGAAAACAGCTGTTATGCAGAATAAACAGTCAGACTTTGAAACAAATGTACATGTTTCATTCATAATGTCAAGATAGTTATTGTTTACCCAAATGGAAAGTGACAAACCAAGCTACCTGTTTGTGTATTAATAAAAATACATATATAGAGGGATAGAGAGAGTGAGACCAATGTGTCTAATCTCAGCCTGTTTGTTCAATAATAATACTATTGCATGTTTGTGGTTGCGGGCTCAAAAAATCTGTGATCTCTGTCTATACCTTTGTTATTGTGGTGGATACGTTTATATTTAGTCATAATGCTTTCTGCAGAAGTGGATGTCGTAAAAACTCATGTTGTTGGAACGTGTAGGTGTCTTAAAACTTTTGTCCACATTGTGTATCTGGTCACCTGCTATGGCACTTGTTATCACTTCAACTCCTACAGATGTTAAAAAGTGCACTGGCTACAGGAAATTGAGGGTGGGTGTAGTCTGTGCTAGGATTCTATTTAATGCACTAGCAAACTTAAAAAGCTCTCCAGCTGTGCTCTGCTTATACAATTACAGTCGGTTAAACAAACTATTCTCTGTAAAACAGTAGTCTTGTGTAGATTATAAACTCAGATTAAAGGACGCAGTGATGTTAATGATAAAGCATCAGCATGTGATCCTGTACATGTGAGAATGATACAAACAAAGGTGAGGAAGTATTTAGGGATCATTCTGCCTCATTCCAACTATTCTAATTCATAATATACTATATATAATATACCCTCTGGATGGGAACGGGGAACCCCTGCCACCCTGGTAGATGGTTAAGAGGAAGCTAATGAATGAATGAATATGCTACTTATTGTGAAAAATAAAACCATAATAAATCTTTTGGCAGCAAACAGTAAGTCTGAACCAAATGTGCTGGTTAAACAGAAAAAGACTATTATCTATGTTGAAGTATTCTGGAAGTTATACTCGTACCAACAGCTAGAACAGCTTGTGGCCTTATTTACTAAAAAACTACAGTGAGAGGAAAAACAAGCAGCCTCTAAAAGTGAAGCGTTCAATTTACCTTTTACAAGAGCACGGTGAGGACTTGGAAACTAGATTCGAACCTGGATCCCCAGCGCTGAGAGTCGAACATGCTAAACGCTAAGCCAGCGTGCCCCCCCCTCACATTTAAACCATACGGTATAAATTTTATCATCATAGAGTATTAGGACTGATGGAGAGGCACTGTGTATGCAGCTAAAGCCTGATGATACAGGTCATTGTTTTTGATGAGGGATAAAAATGACTTCAATTAAAAATTTTATTTTCTAAGTCAGGTTAATTATTTTCATAAGAAACCATAAGCGCATAATGTCATTAAAATTTTTTGCAAATTAAAAATGACTCGTCCAATGAAATTAATTTAAGCATGAGGTATGAAGGAGTTGAGTTTCCACTAAACCTCACCTTAAATCCTCGAGCAATCAGCTGAAGTAAATGACCTGATCTGAATCAGACCGGGAAATAATTTCATCCAGCAACGTGGGAAAAAATAAACAGCCCATGCCGTTTCACTTAAATATTATTTTTTACACCAGAAACCATCATTTGGAGTTTAAACTCCAAGGAGTGTTTGTGGAGACCTATTCAGACAAGTGAAACAGATGAGTATAATCTGTAAATCAGGACACATACAACCAGTTTAAAAAAAAAAAAAAAAAAAAGAAAGCTTTAGTTTACCTCTCAGTTCTTAACTGTTTCAGAGTTTGGAGAACGTGAGCTTTGTTTGTGTCTGTGTGAGTGTGTGAGAAAGTAATTTGTTTACAGTGAACACTGGGAGTAGTGATGTATGTGATGGTGGAAGTGTAAGAGCAAGAATGAGAACAATGTTTGAGAGTTCAGAGTTTTGACATGCAGGGAGGAGCAGCATTTCCTCTGCATGTGGTTTTAGTAAGGTGAGTGATCCAAGTGCGTAGGTTTGATTTCAGCCCTGGCAGGGACCACAAAGTTTAAGAACACAATGGTCGGTCCTTTTATGTGTTTTTAAGGTGATTGAGCTTATTGTTCTTACAAATTTAGATAATTGTATGTTTTTAAGACAGAACTCAACTACAGACATCTCAGATCTCATCAGGTTTGTTCCCTGTCTGGATTTTTTTTACCGCTATGGTCACTATTTGTAAACATGGAATGGAATTGGCATTTCAGCAGAACAGCTGTCTCATGTCTGGCACACAACCACAGAATACATTATCAATCTCTCAACAAAAAGTCACTGCACGTTTATTGGACTGGGAAGATAAAATATATACAGTCATGAAGCAAAACACTGGCACCTGCACCACCTCTTCCTCAACAGTGCTGCACTCACAAGTGCTTTGGTATTTACCCATTTGCTCTGTTTGGATGATAGTAAATATTAAAAATAAAGAGTAAGTTTGCTCTATTTTTTTCTGTGTTATTATATTAATGGTAGTGTGCACTGTCCCGTTATATAAAGAGTATACATTACAATATAAAATCTATAGCTTTAAGTTACTTTTGCATAATTCAGGCTACATTTTTTATTTTTTTTAGAGTTGGCTGAATTATTGAACTCAAAATGGCACAGAGCTGCAATCACAGAACCAGGCCCCTCCGAATGAATGAATAATGTGGGAACAATTTAAAGTATGTGTTTGATCCTGGAGCAGTTTTTCATGGTGAGTTTGTTGAGAAAGCCGGTGAGAAATGAGAAATGAAAAATGCTCATACCAGTCCTGCCAATTTGGTCTCCTCGGTCACCCTTCTCCCCTTTAAATCCTCGATCTCCTCTCTGTCCTAAAAAAGACAGAACAAACTGTAAACTGACCCTTGGACAGGTACCACTGCTGTATTCTCTATATGCTAGAGGTGAAGAAACCAGAAGTGCATCACTCTTTGTGGTATTTATTAGATATGAGGAGGGAGGAGAAGGTTTTAGGTTTGACAGCCATTCAGTACATGTTCAAAAATAGTACACCATAACACAGCTGCCCAGTTAAATGTCAAGAAACATTTTACCTTCTTGGCGCCCATGTACATCTGTTTCATGCTTTTTCACATCACACAAACGTAAGCACAGGCAGTTTGAGTTTTACACACTGCACTCAAAGCCACAGAATCACAGAGTTCTCAAATCTGTTTGAAGAAGACCCTGTCTCATTTATTGCTAGTTAAAGCAACTGACGACCTGTAATGTTTTCATCTATACAAATGCGCTCTTCTGTACTTCTGCATATGGCTCTACTTCACTTTGGTAGTTAGCAGAATATTGTAAAACCATTATGTCCTTTATCGATTTAACATTTAAATTTAAATATAGACTGCAAGTCTAAAGGTCTGCAGTCAGTAGAGTCACATGTGTGTATCAGAAGATGAAGACCGAGGACCTTTATTTTGCCTCCACCTCCAATTAAGAAGTCTGTTATTGTTTTAAATGTCTTCGTGTGTCAATAAAGCTGCTGATAGTCTGATATTTACAGCTCATGAGTGAGCATGTTATTGTTTTGGGCATAATACAGGATACAAAGCCTAAAATAAAACACCGGAAAAACAATGAGAAGAGGGTTGGGAAGTTTTGTTGGATGGGAAGATGGCAGAATTGTCATACAAACTCAAGGCATGACAAAAGAATGTTTATTACCAAAAAAATATGAACCAGCTGTGCCGTGCATCATGTTCTGAACAAAACAGCTTCACAGAAAAGGTGAGAAAGCATCTGTAATCTCCTGCTGTGAGTTAATGTCAGGAAAATCAGATGCATTTGTGTATGATCACTATTTCTATGTAAAAACAGTACGAAATAAACCAAAGTTTTACAAAGTAACTCACTAAATAAATGTTAAAATAAAACTATTGCTACATCACCAGTGTGAATGTTATAATCCTGAACCCGTTCTGGTTTGCAGTCTTTGTTCATGAGCGTTAGTTTCCAAATTATATACAAATGTGTCTTACCTTTCTGTCCTTGTGGTCCAATATCACCTTTCCCCCCAGTTTGGCCATTGAGTCCAATGAGTCCCTGTGGCCCCTGAATGCCTTTTTCACCTGGTAGACCTAAAAGAAACCAATAGAACTCATCTCCCTGTGCCTCGGTAACAACAAAATAAAGACCTGAGTTCAATCCATGTGTGTGTTTGTGCTTATGTACCTCTAAAGCCAGGAAGGCCAGGTATTCCAGCAGGTCCCAAAGGCCCAGCATCTCCCTTCTCACCTTTTGGTCCCGGAGGGCCTAAAATAACAAATAAAAATAATATTCTGACAATGAAAAACACCTTAAAATGTTCTCCCAAATGCAAGAGAGAACTTTTACAGTTACATTACATTACATTTAGTAATTTAGCACATGCTTATTTAATTATGTTAAATTGTAAAATAATTGTATGATTATTATTGTTATTATTTGAGAAACAGGCTGCCCACTGCTTTCTGTTTGGAGAGCGATGCATGTTCTCTACAGTTCTGTACTCTGATCTGTTCAGTTACTAATCTTTGCTACGAGCCAAACACATGCAAACATCAAGAGCTGTTAGGAGAGTGTTAGTGAATGATCCTATTTGCTGTTGATTTGTGAACAATTTTGTGGTTACATTTAATGACTGGCAAAGGAGCAGGGCAGCAGAGAGCTGTCAAGGAAAAAGTGCCATTAAAGTGGCTGTAATGAAGATGGAATTCAGGTACTGAGTGACAGAACAGTCCCACGTGGCTAAGAGCTGACAGTAATGGTCATTGGTACAAAATTTTATGTAAATTGTCATTAAACTCCATTAACATAACACACATTCAAACGCCCGTCAAAAATGACTGAATTTGGAAAGCAGATTTTTTTAGGCAGAAACAAAAAATAATGTCAAACTCAAAAATAACCAGAATTTTAAAAAAATCACTGTGTTTTTGGGTCTGTACAGAGCAAACAATGCGAGTTGTACAGCCGAAATGGGCCAGGATACAAATTACGCTGTTACAAACAAAATAAGATGAACTACTGGTATTTGGTTGACAGATTGATTGGAAGTATTTTTTGATTCAGTGCTTGGAATTCATTCATTCATTCATTCATTCATTATCTTCCGCTTATCCTCTATTAGGGTCGCCGGGGGGTTCCCCATGCCCATCCAGGGGAGAACATCTCAGGCGCTGGGCAGATAGACCCAGGACAGGGCGCCAATCCATCGCTGGGCACACACTCACTCACACAGACACACTCTAAACGGGGCAATTTTTTGAATTCCATTAACTTGATCCATGTTTTTGGACTGTGGGAGGAAACCGGAGAACCCGGAGGAAACCCACGCAGACACGGGGAGAACATGGAAACTCCACCCAGATGGGGATTCGAACCGGGAATCCCTAGTGCTGAGAGGCGAATGTGCTAACCACTAAGCCACCGTGCCGCCGCTTGGAATTCACTTTATATTAATACTTTATAATTAACTTAATAATTAACTCTTTGGAAAGCAGGTTTATAGCTGGGTGTACCAGCATTCAGGCTTGTGGAGGGGTGTTTCAGTTTACTAAACTGTTATTTACTGCATTGGATTATTCGGAGGAATGCTACAGACAAAATCCATTGATGTTAGGGATTATAAAAATAGCCAAATCAGCCTGTTTGGCATTAACAACCATGCAAAAAGCAGTGAATTCAATAATGTTATCCATGTTATCCACAGTTCAATTCTTCTTACCTTCTATAACTGTGAGGTTTTTCAGGGCTATGGAGTGTTCCCAGTCTTTGAGCCTTAGGTCTTCAGTTATGACATTCAGGGTCTCTAGTTCATTTCTCATCTGTTCCTCAAGGTGAATCTGTGCGATCCTAACACTTCGGGTGGCCTGGCTCATGTTACCAAGCTGCACCTGAAAGAGTTCCATCTGCACTCTCTGAGAGATGAGGTGATTGCTAAATGAGTGGTTCACAGAGCCCACAGTCCAGTCTGCCTCTTCCAGTCTTTGGCTCAGGATGTCCACTCGTCCTGCGGTCTCACGCAGCGCAGCATCCTGGCTATGGATGGATGCTGCCGCCCGAGCCAGAGCTGTTTCCAGAGCGCTGCTGTTTCTGCGGCTGCTTCCTACCTGCTCTTCCATCTGGGCCATAGAGCCTGTGGTATGCTCAGTGAAAGCCTGCAGGTCCTGAATGTCCCGCTCCAGACCGTGAACCAGATGGCCTGTGTAGAGCATTAAAAAGAGCTGCGGTTACTAAATCTCCACCTCAACTACTGTTTTAGTCAATAATTACCATATCAATTCTGCTTTCTAAGCCCACCTAACTGCTGAAGCTCTATGCTGTGGTTGTGAAAGAGTCTCTCCAGCTTCCAGATGTTCTCCAACAGGTCATTTTGGGAGGGCAGTTGGCCCAAAGGCTCTTGCAGTGCATCGGAGTGGTCTCCTCGGCGAGTCATGTTCTCCAGCAGAGCTTCCTGCTTCTCAGAAGACATCTGGGATCTAGATACTGAGATGGAAAGAACAAAAGATTCAGGTTTGCCAATCAGGCATCAGGTGACTTTGTGGAATTGATCAAGTTGAGTCAGAACAGATTAATCTGATCTCGCTGCACTGGATGTGAGTGATCTTTGGCTTTGAAATTCTGCTTTATCTGGCTTGATGATTGTTAAACAATGTAAGAAGAGACTCTAAAAATATACTTCCATGCTGAGATCTACAGATGTAAGTGATCTTAAGCTTTTGGTAACCCCACTACAGGTCAGTACAACACTAACAGGAACCAGATCCTTTCCATTTGTCAGGGACATTAAGAATATAAGAAGACAATCCATGCTCAGAGGTGAAGAGTGTATGGTGGGAGCTTCACGGATTTGAACTAGACCATTTAATTTTCTACAATTTTGCATCGCATGTCACCTGATGTAAAGTTTGCAGTGTGCTTTACAAACCCTTAAACAAAAAACCATGCAGTGGCACTTGAGGCCATTCACATAGTTTAAGCGCATTGCTTTTATTCTGAATTAAATTTAGCCAATTAGTTCAGCGGTTTACAACAATCCCAGTTTCACATGTTGCCCTTTGAGAAAATGAATTCTTTTTATTTCCACATGATCACTGTTGATAAATGTAACACTGATAGGCTTGTTAAGTTCTAAACTAAAGTACAAAACTATGGTTAATGGTGTAAAAATGGTCCAAGCGGGTCCAGCATGTGTTGTTTCTAGTAATTGATCCAGTAATTATGATTTAGCATTCATGCTTTTCGTAATGAGGCTTTATAATGATCATTCATTTTACTCGGAGAGTCAAATTAGATGCAGGTGCTGCGTGCAGGACCAAAGTAAAGGTGTGGTTTCAGAGAGAATCAGAATTGTACACCGTGAGTCCCAGAGGGGGGAAAAGCAATCAGGATTTTCACTCTGGGTTGCTTGGTAACAGATGGCTCTTGGAATGGGACATGTTTTGTAACTTTACCCTCTCTACGTTGGGGTGATGTAATACGGGCCTGGTCTCCTGCGACTCAGCTGTCCAACAATGTTTCACTTTCTCACACTTGGATTATGATGGGAAAACAAGCAGACATGGTTTCGGTAACAATCACTCTTTATGCAGTATCTCCTGATAATGTTATCCTCAGTGCAAACCACTGAACGATTCACCCTTAACTTCAAGTGGGGCAAATAATGATGACAAAATAATGGATGCAGTATGTTAACGTCTGTGGACATCTACATTAGTAAGGCTGGCTTTTAGTGGTGTATGATTTATTCTGCCAGTGTATTCCAAATCATTTCAGAGTGTGATTGGTATGTAACATGCATGGAGGCATTGGCAGACCGACACAGGAAAGTTTATTTAAATGAAACCCCACAAAGTTAAAAGCACACAACCCTATAGACTTGTAAAGCTACCACTGCACTGTGGGCACCAACCTTCAATACAAACTCCAGCTCAGGATTATACTTCAACCATGTAGTACCATAACAAAATTTAAGTTAACAGTAATTTAAGCTGGTGCTTCCAGACCCTTAAGAGATATTTGTGCATTGAAATATGTTATAAACACTCAGCGGACACTCTAAAAGGTAAACCCTGCTTGTTTTCACACTCAATTTTCATGATGTATTCTAATTACCATGTAGATTACTTTCTATTTCGTTCATTACATTCTGTAGCACATCTGCACTCTACATTGTTAGTCCACTTTACACTGTTCTTTAATTTCAAGACCAGCTAATATTTTTGATGAGTAGGTGATTCTTAGCAATCCATTGGCATTGTTGTGCCGGTGTCAATGTAGAACTACAAAGTGCATCTATATGATAAATAAAAGTAGTAAAATCACTAGTGAATGTAACAATAAGGAGGAGGACCAAATAAGTGGCTGAGTGCATGTATTTAAAATTATTTTTGAAAAAGAAACCAAAAAGCCACTTATTTCAAATTCTGTCAAATCAATCATGATCTATTAATACAGATGCAGCACATGAATATTACACATCAATAAAAAACAAATCCAAAACATTTGCTCTCAAAAAGTAAAATTCAGCTTCAGGTTCAGACAGCGATGAGGCGCATCTTCTAACCAGATGAGAAAACAAACTGATTTCGAAAGAATCAAACCAATGATCTTCAAATCCAGGAATGTGTATTACAAAAATACAATGAAGTTTTACACCAAACTGTGGGAAAGCAGAGGCCCTTTATGATGAGCAGTGCCTTATAAGTGTTAACGTTATTAATCAGACACTAAAGGTTTTTAGTTAGACCTGAAACTGCCAAATCCACAAAAAGCCATGTAACAGATGGACGTGATCCCACAGGAGTAAATTAAACTCGAAAAAGATTCCTGCTTTAGAACCCAAAAACAAGTACAGCTTAAAAAAAGGTCTCAGCATCTCTGTCCATACAGTCAACCCCTGTGGGACATGCAAAGTCGGCTGAGCCTCCATTTGTTCTCTTTAACTGTTTGTAACCTGCTTCATAGAACTGGAACGTTCTAAACGTACAGCAGATGACCTTCAATTGTTGGCTAATAGATTCAAAATTTATCACCATGATTCGTCAAGGGAGGAATAAAGTTTAAAAGGGTAGCCAGAATACAATTACAAAATCCACCATTGAAATTATAAAAGCTAACTGGATGTATTAAAATGACACAAACGTAGATGTTTAAATTCTAAATGCAAAAACATACAAATTTAGCTTTTAATGAATAACACTATTTTTAAAATTCATTCATTCATTATCTCCCGCTTATCCTCTATTAGGGTCGCGGTGGGGTTCCCCATGCCCATCCAGGGGAGAACGTCTCGGGCGCTGGGCAGATAGACCCAGGACAGGGCGCCAATCCATCGCTGGGCACACACTCACCCACACAGACACACTCTATATGGGGCAATTTTGAGAATTCAATTAACTTGTTCCATGTTTTTGGACTGTGGGAGGAAACCAGAGAACCCGGAGGAAACCCACGCAGACACGGGGAGAACATGAAAACTCCACCCAGATGGGGATTCGAACCGGGAATCCCTAGCGCTGAGAGGCAAACGTGCTAACCACTAAGCCACCGTGCCGCCCTATTTTTAAAATGATTATTTTATATGTTGTCCAAGAAACACAATTGTACATGATGCATTATTGAATAAAGATAATAAATACGGATTGAACATCTACACTGGAGAACATCACATGTAACCAGCAACAATTTGGGAAAGGCTTTTTCTTTTCTTTGCCAACATGACTATTACTCAACATGACTATTACTCAGTGCACAGAGCAAAGTTCATAATGAAATGAGAAGAACTAGAGCAAACACACATGTCTGGCATTAGAAGTGTTTTTATCTGTTCGTGTAAAAACAGACACTGCATTACTGCAATGGGGGGTGTGAACATACAATTTCTTGTATATGTAACGTGTCCCAGTTCTTTTATTCATATAGTATTTAAACACCTGTGTACTGGTGTCACCAATGAAAAGGGCAAAACCCAGCATCTGTAATGGCATGGATGTGCCTCAGTGCTCACAACATCATGCTCTCAGCTCAAATCTTTACTTTTATTTTAGAGAGATTTAACAAAAAGAAGTTCTCCAGAAGGAATGCTTTTTTATTATTATATGCATTTGATCAATCAGAAACCTGGTAGAACTCATGTACATTTAGGCATTAAAAAAAAGGAAGTTAAGCATCAGTGATCCAGTTTTTAACCTTTGTGGAACAGTTAAATCTTTGCAGATCCTGTAGCCGTGAGGTTTTATTGTTTATAGCCTTAGTAGATTTAAACAGTCCCCAAAGTGTCAGTCCAACATGAATGCAGTACAGACTACACAGCATTGTGGTTGCAGCAGGACTACATTTTTCTTGTATAATACAGTACAAATGTTCCACGTGTGAACAACACAAGCCTGCTGTGAGTCATTTGTTCTTAAACTTCTCCACACAGAGACTGAGCCAGTTCTGTCTGTAAGTTTTACATATACTGCATTCTAGATGCTACATTTTCAGTTCTCCAGACCTCCTACCTTTCTCACTTTGGAAATAACTGTACAATTAGCTTTCCAAAACCATGTTATTGCCAACACTCATCACAACACCACAGCCACTACCCCACAAGCCTACGACTGCACCATTATTACACCTTTAATTTTAAATCATAGTATTTTTGTTAACTGATCTGTTTACATGTAGAAATATAAGGCATGTTCTCACAGTAGTCACTTTCTGCATTAGTCATAATCTTTTTTTTGTTGTTCATGTGAGCAATACCTTAATGTGGCAGCCGTATAAGTCGGGGAAAGTGGTATTTTAAGTTGGTTGTTATTTACAACCCCACCACATTAATAAATAAATGTAGTGTTACGTTTAAAATGCTATTCATTATAATAGAACAACATCAAGACTCAGATGTGTCATTTTTAGCCTTATTGTGGCTATATCCATATAGCAGAACATTATTTAGAAATTAAAACTTTATAAAGCAGGGCTTAAATACTAAGTATGGAAAATTCCATTTAAATGAATACAGATCCATTTTTGAGAGCTCTTACTGATTGAAGCTTGTGTGGCAACTTTGGGCTGGATAAGCCTTTAGCCTTAAACCCAGAATATGGCCCAGAAAATATATTTCATAGCCTGTTAAATGATCCATATTAAAGAATGTTGGCAGCAAAAGACGCTGAACAACAGAACACAACATTGCACAGTGTTTAGCTGAATGTGAGGAAGAGAGAAAAGAGGGTATAAATCGCATATCATTCATGCTTCAGCACCGAGCAGTTGCTGTCTTATATACCGATATACCATGCAGAAAATATGAAAAGCATATGTTAACTTTAAATCTGTAAACATGCCCAAATTCCTTGTATCTTACTGCTGGAACTCTGTATTAAACCATATGCAACCTGTTTAGTTAATGTACATTTTGGGTTATTAAGTAACAATGATATGATGAATTAAGTATAAAAGAATCAGAGTCATGGCTGACAGGCATGTGTAACAATTTTAACCCTTTTAACAAACACAAAAATATGATTTCTCTTATGCTGGTGTAAGAGAACATGTGCATGTAGATACAAACCCAATGAGATGCACACACTGAAAGACAGTCATATACTAATTATATAAATGAACGTTTATAAGTGATGGGTTTCCTGTTAAACTAGTGCACACTAATAGTTACAATATTTTAAACAGTCAGTCATCATGACAAAGACCTGGACTTTACCCAACCAGCCAATGGCCATTAAAGACTATGCAGAAGGTCTAAAAACCTATTTTCTGTTTGCAGACTGATGTTATCTCTCTACAGACTATATAAGGTAACTTAGTTTTCTATCACAATTCTCCATGATTCGCTCATCTTAAGAACTCCAATGATTCTAAAAAAAACAAAAACAAAAAATCAAAAATACAACACATGGTGCAGTAGAGTCTGCTATTACACAAAGTCATGAATATCCCACTTAACCCCTGACGTGTAATTTATTGCACTCATAAACTGATAATTAAATGACATTAAAACCAGCAAGCTGTGATTAATGTACAAATTCTGGCCTTTATCAGGTGTCTAAATAATTAAAGCGAAGTAGGAAACCCCACGCTACAAATCTGTCTGTCAGGATGACACCATCACTCCGTGAAGTCTTCCAGACTGAGTTTACGTCCAGCACTTCTGGCTCTTATCCCTTTAGCCAGGCTACCTCATCACTACTGTGGAAATAAAGCAAAAGTATTGTGCTAATTCCCTGTTTCTTAATTCTGCTTCATGCAAGTCATCTGTCTTTTGTTAGAAACTGGAGCGCGTACGGCTTCTTTCCTCTCCCCTCAGGCCTTCAAAGAGGCAGATTTACAGATGATGCGACACCTGAGGAAGCCATTGCTGCAAACCTTTTCATCATGCTCCCTCCCTTCATCTTTCCCATGGCATCCTTAACCCCGACACCCCTCCCTGCGATTTCATTTTGCTCTGTAAATATGGGTATTAGATAAAGGCACAGTCTCCTTCTGGTTTATGCATCATGCACTTAACTGCTGTTTACAAAAGTCAGTTTCTTGCTGCAGACTTGCTTGGTTTTGACCTGTAGAGGGAGCTGATGAATGGAAACATAACCAGTAGGTCAGCTGCGAAAAGAGGTCACTGTGCCTCACAAAGAGAACCTTGATGGGGCCTGAATTTGCCCCTGAAATTCTCTGAAATAAACTTCCTAAGGCTCAATCTTATCACGCATGCTGTGCCTGGGACCACCAACTAATTGCACTCTGCATAATGGGAACTATGAATTGGTGTCAAGTTTGTAAGTGACAATGGGATAAAGAGATCACTGTGTGTAGTCACAATGAGCAACCTTCAAACTGTACAACCCCCCCCCCAAAAAAACCAATCCACAACCCATATAAAAAAAAACAAGTATTTTTTTTCATGGATTAGAGTCCATTACAGCAAAACTACAAAGTGCATCTGTATGGTTAGTGAAGCTGATAAAATCAACAGTGTACATGAAGAGGATTGTGTAGCTAATAAAAGAGTGGGTGAGTGTGTATAAACTGTAGACATGCTCATCCTGGTAGCACTCTTGACTCAAACATAAGTGTTCTGCAATAGTTTGCTAGTGTTTGAACCTCAGCGCCACTGGAGTGTTCCAATGTTTCCAGTGCCACAAATATGGATAAAAACAATTATTCCATAGCATTTTTACATTTTTGTTGTAAATGCATGGTAAGGTTTTGTATTGTAACATTACATTTTTTATGAGCATGTGGAACAAGGCCTACAATCTCTGCAAAGCTGTCAATCGAATGTTTTGCCCTTGTCGTTTATGCTAAAGTGGTTTTATATTTTAACATTCCAACTTTTGTTTAAAACCACTAGAACCAGGTCATGTCACGAGCTATTTTTACCATTCCAAAGTTCTCAGTATAATTCGCACTACTCTGCATTTCCAGTCCCACATCAGTTTATCAGCAACATGTTCTCTGTTTTATTAATATACAGCTATAAATAATCAAATGTCAGTAAAATGCTCAAACAATGTAGGAACTCAAGTATCTGAATCGCAATTAAACAACTAGTAACCCAACTCTGAGGGAAAGCAGGCAGAGATAACGCATGCATGCCGTTATTGGATTAAACAAGGTCTGGGAGGCAGAAATGAGTCACAAACCTGCCCTTAACGAACTCGACTGTAGTAAATAAATTGTGTAATAGACAAGAATTTAAACAGACCTCCTGATTTTAAACAAGCTACCCTTGGGTCCCTTTGCACGAGGGAGAAAAGTTAAATATCATTGCCGAGAACAAGGCATATAAAATATCCAAATATGAAGTTTCCATGTCCAGAATAAAGAACCGCTCATTTAGATGGTTATTCACACTAATAAGATGCGGGTTAAACTCATTCAAACTAACTTTTGTTGACATTACATACTTGGTTCTAAATGGACAGAACCTGATTTCTATTGGCCCAGTGGGTTCCAGTCTTGCCAGGAGCTCATTCTCACGGACAATCAGGGAGATTTTAATCAGAATTGATTACCTCAAATTGAACTAGCTAAACCTCTGATGATTCAAAACCTCTGATGACAGAAAAAAAATTATTTCTACATTATTTTATATATGTACATTGTCTTATATAGTTAACACCACCCTGCCTGATAAATGAAAACAACTTTTTAAATACATATAACATGATGGAAATATGTTAATTACAAGCCTGATTACAAATTTGACTGCAGAACTGATTTTCAGACGAGGACAAGGTAAAATGGAAGTGTATGAGTGTTATCTGTTATGGCTGCAGTCGAACACTGGTTTACAGACAGACTGCACTCTATAAACACTGAAACATCAGTCAGCACTCACTTTTGCTAAACAATAAAAAAGTAATTAAAATGATTTAAAAATTGTTTTGTGCAGCTAGTAAAACTAAATATGAGGGCTGATGACCTGAATCTTCTCACACTTGTACTTTAAAGATGGTCATCTAATCTGTCTGTAAAAATACTTAAATTAAACAGTTCTCTTTATTTACATTGTTTTTGGGATGTTATGAGAAGCATGCAGTATATAAGCATGCTGAATCTAAATGTATTTTCATACCAGGTTTACATAAAGGTCCTTCACAAACAACACAATTTAAATTTAGATGTAAACCAAAATGAACTTCACAAAGTAAACTGCAGATAAATAATGGTCATTTCATAGAATCGTTATTGCCTGTCCCTCAGCACATGACAATAAATACAACCACAGGTATTTTATAAATCAAATCAAACATTGCTGTTCAAGATGCAACAATTTTGCTAGAACAGGGCTTTGAGTAGGTGTCAGCTGATCAGTCAATTAGGCAGCATGTACCAGCTATTTTATCAGCGTTACATTCTTAAAAATACCCTGTGTCTAAGCATAATTTTTTGAATTGCGCTCCCAGAAATCATCATCACATTCAAAATAAATATGCTCAGAACCAGATACATTGTCTTGTGTTACCTACATCACAAGATCCTGTAGATTACAAAGTTTTTAAGTTGTAAAATTAATATTGCCATCATGTAAAAAACACACATATATGACTTAAACCAATCACAATCGTTATTCAGAGTTTTCAGTGATGTACAGGAGAAAAATGTACACAGAAGAAATTGTAATAGGTTCTGTATATAATTAACATTACTGGTAATTATTTTTTACTTCAGCGGTCCAAACTTTTATAATGATGAAGTGTGTGATGCGGTGGAGGTGTTATCAGCTCTTTTGCATGTACGCATTAAAACTTCATATAAGATTCAAAAGTACATTTAATGAACTTTAGCCACAGTACTAAGCATTATATATTAATATCTTTTTTTACTATAGCGGATAAAAGTTTTGGTAATGGTCTGGGACCTGGGACTTATGGTCTGGGATTTTATCCAGTGAACAGTCCAGCACTTGACCCACTAAGCCACAGCCTCCCACCAACTCATACACCTGATCACAAATATAATAACAGTAATCAAATTAATAATAATGGCCTCTGGTCACACGAGTGCATAAATTGGCTGAAGTGATGTTTATAGTTATGAATTATTGCATTATTCTTGGCTGCATCACGAGGACTTACCCATGACTTGTTATTCTAGCGCAACATGCCGAACATCACGAATACTCAACACTGAACTTTGCTTCAGTCAATGCGGAGCAGAACAGCTGGAATAATAAACCAAACCAGCACTGAGTCTGATGTCATTTGGCCATGGTTATGAACCAGCTTTCACTGGATCCATCATTACGTCCTGGAAGATCGTGTCAAAACAGGCCGCAAGCTATTGCCTGTTTTGGCAGAAACTGGTATAATTTGAGCTTGTCAGAAAAACAAGGTCATGAGATTGTTATACAGAATTAGCTTCAGGTTCTGGCCTCACTATTCAGTTTTTCTAGTTTCACAACTGGGTGGTCGGTTGATTTTGGTTCAGTGACGCAGGGTTGAGATGGTAACCACAAACTGCACCGAACAAACACAGGTTCGGCCATCTGGTTTATTGACATGGCAACATTTGAATTACACAAAATTCAGTCGGTCCGGAGGCATGAAGACAAGGTTTGGAATAAAACATTTCATCCAGGTTTAACCTCTTAAATTAGACTTTAATTGGGGTTTTGTACATCCTTTAAGAATGGCACTCATTTTTATCCCTCTACAAGCACTTAAAAAGGGGAAGCTGTGGATTATTGGTTAAGGCTTTGGACCACAGACCAGAAGGATAAAACCACAGCACTAGAATTTAACACCATTGGGATCGTAAGTGTAATAATGAGCATCAGCCAATTGCAAAATGTTATTTTGGTTAGGGTGTGGTAGCTCAGTACTTAGGGCGTTGGGTTATCAGTATCTTGTTTTAACCTCAAGCCCATCAAAACTTGCAATTGTGGGCTCATGAGTAAAGCCCTTATTCCTCATTGTCTCGGTGGGTGCTGGATCACGATGCTTGTCAGTCACTATGTACAACAGTGTCTGCAAAATGACAATGTTATGATAACTGTTACACAGGGCAGACAAAGTAGATTTAAGTAATTAATTCAGTGTAAATAATACAAGATTGTACCACACGGGTTCTACACTTTTACAGTTTCATGTGTCATCCTCCTTATTAATGGATCCATTTTAAACGCTGATGCTGTGATACCATGAAACAACCCTTCTTTGAAGACTTTAAAGCTGGATGGAAAATCTATAAAAGCCTGAGACAGTCGCAATTTGTTTTTATATTAGATGTAAAGACAGCAGAGGCAGTGTTAAGTGGCAGTGTTAACTTGAATATGTTTACAAAATTTTGTCAGCATTAGGTTCCGTAATGCAGCAGAAATTCATCTTTATTCTTATAGCATTTTGCACTTTGTCTAAATACAGGGCATAAGCAGGTTCAGCTTTAAGTTTCATTTGGGAGGGAGGTGTTATAATTACTGGTTTGTTTTTACAGAGTGAACTTCATTTAAATTGCCTAGTCCTGTTTACTCAGGCCTTTGCTTACAGTGCAGACAATGCATGTCTTATGATTGATCACTGTTAAATTTACATACAGTATATTTAACTCACTTGATATTAAGTGACTATTTAGGTAAAACATTTGAATGAAAGAGCTGGGCCTGCAATCAACTTGAAGGAGTTGTTCTTTTCCTGCCAGCATGTAAGAACACTTACAATATCAATAACACAGATCAATAACCCCATCATGATAAAAAAAACATCACAAAATGTCCTTTAAAACCTCAACACACTACAGGGTTCTTGTCATATCACCACTATGGCTACAGTAACAGGAAGTAACCAGTAAAATTCATACAAGCACAAAGAAGTTTCTCTGCCTGGTAAAAGTTCCTGCTGTTTGGCTCATGGTACACTGATGCTGAATTTCAACAGCATTACTTGTAAATGCTTGTAAAATTCTGGACGGCATCAGCTAAACCAACTGGTTCTTGATGAAAAAGATTGAGCATAACTCCACACAACAGGTAGTACATCCATAGTAAAACCCGATTGGCTGAAAGGTGGGACACTAAGAGGTGACTGGTGAAAGATAAAAGGCTCCATCCATTACTCTGAACTGATGATGGACATAAAACGGTCCGCGCTCAGGTCCGGTTTCACAAGCCTGCTTGATTTTCCTTTAATTTCTTCCTTTTGTGATATATGCTGACACATTCCCAAGCCATTATCTTCAACATATATTATGCTAAATCATGTCATACCCTAGTTTGAGTCAAGCAAATTCAATTCAAAGCCATTCCACATGATATAAGGGAGCAGTCCAAGAGGCCTGGGGAACTACTTTCAGCTTTCAGATCCAGTTGAGGTGCAGTGATCTTGTTGACGTCTGTAGGTTGCTGTCTAGACGGGTGGTATCCAATTGTTCTCGTCCAAAAGCCCACACTTGTCCTTCAACATTACAATCACAAGTCATAAGTAGTTTAACTTGGTACCTCATGTGCATTACTCCGGCTAGTAGTCATTCAGAAAGTAAACTGTCTGGAACAATGATACACAGCTAAAGTTATCGAGTTCTAATACCAGACTTAACTTCAGAATTAAGTTTTATATGTTATCCAAAGATTTACATATTCTGGATCCCACCCACCGCTACAGTGGAACTGCTTATGGATGAATGAGTAAAGGGCCAAGTGGGTGGAGTAATAAAAATGTTACTTAGTGAAAATGATTAAGGCAACAATTTAAGAAATCTAGGGTTAGCACAAAAGTATCTGACTTAAAATAAATGCTTTAGGTGGCGTCATAGTCTAAACCTAAACCCAAAGTCATTTTACTGATATATTTGTCCTGTGAAAGCCAAAAGAAAAAAGCAACATCCGGATAATGAATCCGGATAATGGGTTTATAAGATATGAGACTTTGACCCTATTCATGACAAAGTGATGGTAATGTTCATACACTATAAAGTGCACAGGTCAAGTGAATGAGGTTTGAAATAAAGTTCGCAGAAAAAACATCAAATGTCACAGTAAAATAAAAGTGAACTTTACTTTAAATTGCCTTAGTATATGTAATGCAGGTCACCACCCATCCATCATCTGCCTATGTCAGCACTGTGACTGAAGATCAATGACAGAGAGAAACCAGCATTAACAGTCTAAAAATAGAGAGATTGAAAACCTCTTTATTGTAAACATTTGGAAAATTTCTCGGTCAGTTTAGCCAAATTCGGTTTGAGTACCACTGCTGTGGGAGTGATTGCTTTCTGAATCTGACATCGTTCTGAAACACGTTTATTTAAAGAAAGTGTATAAAGCAGCAGCTCAGTGCCCACTATAGTTTCGGTGTGTTTGGATAGTAATTGAGTAATATTATTTCTTAGCTGGAAATCTTTATATTGTGGCCGGGACACAGACACCCACCTTCCCATGGGGCCTTGAATAGGCTGTTATGTTAAATGTAACAGTGAAAGCGCTCACTGAGTCTTTGCCCGTTTTTCAATTAAGGACGGCTGTCTGTATTCGAGCTGTCCCACAGAGGGGAGACACAGTTCCTGCTCTGGGACAGAAAGGTGCATGACTGCGGAAGTCGAGTTAAGAACTTGACTTCTTTATTGAATCTCACAATTCAGCTGCAATTAAGTGCATCTGAAAGAGATTTAAACAGAGATGTCAGAAGAATAGGGTCTGCTCTCATGAACACTTGACTTGAAACAAAAAAAATTTGGGCACCATATTCAATTAGTTATAGTAAATAAAAAAACTATGGTAAAATTTTTATCAACAAAACAAATTCTACAAATTTTAGGAAAACTAAGTTAAATTAAATTAAAAAATAAAATGAAGCTTTAAGACAACAAAATTGCCAGCCGACTGCCTGAGCATCTGATTCCAGGTTAAATGAAAAAGTCCTGTTTTTTTGTTGAGCATGCGCAGCAAACCCAAAGTCTTCTATGAAATTGCAGTTTTAATGATGTAAAAGATGTTAAAATTAATGCAATTCATTGTATATATATTGTACATTGATTTGAAGGCCATATATATGCACAGTGTAAATAAAAATTCTATGATTTTAACTGCAGATTATGTAAACCGTTGTCTCAGTGAACTGGTGTCTGGCTCAAGGCCACAGAGGTCAACACCAATTAGCAGTTGGGACATTAATTAGCATGCAGTTTTACTCTCTGAAAAAGAAATGACTTGTGACTGCGCTTTTCACACTACACTACAGCCCCAGCGAGCCATGAAAACAGGCTCAGGCTAATGAAGTCTGAATAATGGAGACTTGACAGGGCAAACACTTATGAGGGAGGGTTCTACTCAGCTAGGAGTATACAAGCACGCAGGCATCCAGTGAATGGCTTAACTGGGGGTTCCTGGGAGGTTTCTGAGCAACCAGTGTTTGAAGAAGCACTCGAATGCATTGGGCCCCTGGATTCAGCTTGTCTACTTCACTTATTGTATGTAATATAAAGTGAGGCATTTCTTTGGCAGCAGTGATTTCTATTTGAAGCAGAACTATATAGGAACAGAATCCATAGTTATCTGAATTGTAATCATAGTTAACATGTTCTTATACATAAACCCTTACAAACAGAATAGTAGATTTGTTTTTGTTCTATAGCTTAAAAGAAAGACCATGCTCTTCCAATCTGCATTGCAATAAATCATGTATGGCAGATTTATCAAATTGTGGTGCTGTTGGCTTCCAGCAAAAATTTGGATAGAAAAGGTATTCATTCTAGTAATAATCACAGGTCAGCCAAGATTCTTTATACAACTCTTAGAGTCATTCCTAACTATACGTTGCTGTGATTGCAGATGCCTTTAGATTTTACTAAAATATAAATTGCAATTATAGTCTAATATATAATATGGTACTTTCTTATTAATCTGCATTTCCTTTTGACTATAAAAGTGTGAGAACACCCACACCCACAGACAGGTGCTGAATCTTAATATATGTTCTTTGTAATTCCAAAAGTGTACTATAGGATTAGGTTGAGGGCTCAGTATGGGCTATTTAAGTTTCTCACCCAGTTATGTCATTACAGACCGTGCATTGTGCACTAGTGCGTAGTGTTCCCAGAAAGTAAGAAGCAAACAGTCAAATGCATGACAAGATGCTTGAGTGTATACCACTGTGGCAATGAGACTGAATGCAGATTTCGAAGTGTGTTTTAATACTTTTGCTCGTTTAGTGCACATAACACCAAAAATGTACCTCAACATGTCAAAAGAAGAATGTATTGCGCATGATCCAAAAAACATCAGGAAATATGGAGGTGGAAACATGATGCATTGGGCTGCATGTTTGCAAATTGAACTGAGGCACTACAAATCAGTGAAGGAAGCATGAATGAGGCATTTACAGTGTGGAATTTAATCACATCTGCCAAGTAACTGAATCTGAAAAAAGACAGATGTTTTAAAAAGAAAAGATGTGATCAGACAGAGGAGATAACATTAAGGTGCCTGCAAAGCCTCGTCAGTTTTGAATTAATGAATTAAATATCGTGAAAAGTTTCAAAACTGAGTTCATCTAAGGAACACTTATGTTACATTAGAGGCAATTAATAGAAACTAGACTACAGAACATATGAAACAAAGACAAGCAGAAGGCTCATGTCCTCTTCACTATACAGATTACAGATATAAAATCTCAGTACAGCTTTTCTTTTCATGTACATGTTCAATCTGGTGCAGGTCAATCATGCACTCTTTAGGCTGAGAGTGATGACAGGGTTTTGAAGCTCAGAAATGAGCTGAGAGCAGCCCACTTAAACCTTAACCACTGCAATGTAATTGGAACCATTTTGGAACAAAGACTACAGGATTACAGACAATACATCTAATAAAAGGGGTGCCAATTTGTTACACCACCTCCAGTTCAGTGTTCTGCTTTCCCATGACTCATTTCTTTATTTCTCTGCAGGGTACTGGGTTGATTTTTTTTTTCTGGCAGCGGTGCACTGATGATGCCAGGTTGAGATGGCAACATGAAAATGCACATGCCCAAACAAAGCTTTTAACATCTGGAGAAATGGTACACCATTTATTACAGCAAAATTTAAATCCATTTACATAACCTGACACAATGCCAGTGTTGAGAATGACATACTGCATTTAGCTTCAAAAATATACACAGTTACCAGGGACTAGTAACAATTATATTTTTACATAGAAGTCAGCAACAAAACAGGCAAAGCTATAACAAACATTTGATCTTATATGAAATCACATGACTGTATAAAAATGGAATAACATTTTGCATCATTTTTTGTAGCCTATGTTCATCATAACACTATTCAGTTAAAACAATATCTAACCATACGTCCTGGTTTTAAAGACCCCAACTAAAGAAGCTAAGCTAGAAGCTACATCATGACCTGGGTTCTACTTAATAAAGCGACTTAGTGGTGCAGCTGTTAGTGCTTCTGCTTCACAGAAAAAAAGACCTTCGATTCGATTCTCATTTGAAGCAAACAAAGGGTCTTTCTATGAGAAGTCTGTGCATCATTCCCTTGACTAAGTGGGTGTATTCCAGATATAAATACATAAAAAATTAAACAGACAGCGAAAATAAAAGCAATTTGCCCGTGGACTTGGTTCATCTTCAACTCATCTTTAAAAACATCTTAACATTTTGATCTAAAGTCTGAGTTATGGTACATATTATAAGTTTTATATCAACATAAATGCATTAAATGTTCTCTAATGGAATTTGAATAGATTGGTCAATTAAGATTAAATGATTTATTAGTAGTCTTCAGTGAAAAATCCCTCCACCTTCTACATGGGCCTCTCTAATGGGCTCTCCTCTCAGCTCTGCCCACAGGATTTCATATGGGTTCAGGTAAGGGGACCGCTGCGGTCATGTTTAAAGCTTTATTTAAGCTGGATTTTACAAACATCGTGGCCAGAATTGGGTCACTGTTTTTATGATCCTCAATTTTGATTAAAACTTTGCATCTTATAAATTTTTTAGTATACAAGATATTTTTTTCACTTGATCTACTTCAGATATTTATTTTTTGCCATTAGTTTTTTTATTTATTTGAAATGGCCCCTGCAGAATGGGCAGGATGTAAGATCCTGTAGCAGTTTAAGATCAGACAATGGCTGTGTCCTGGTACACTGAGCAGGTGGAATCTAAAACGAAGTCTTAGAATTTTCAGCAAGCGTCGTCTGGACTGATGGCCCCTTGTTGAATGAGATTAACACCTACCACATGCTGACACTTAATTAGCCATGGAGTCATGAGACTAGTTATATATGAGTTTAATGCAGTAACAGCTGTGGGAAGACGATAAATTAAAACCCATAAGATACCAGGGCTGTTGTGAAGGACTGAACTTAATTAAAATGGAAGTAGTGCCAATGCATATGTGTGTGTGCGTGTGTGTTTAAACTGAAATCCCCAGAAATCATTAGACCATATACTTATTTAAATGTGATGTCAAAATTCCATTAACTGAAGGTTGGATGAAGACAGGCAATAGACAGAATTTAAATGCCCAGGTGCCCTTTAGAACACTGTCATTTAAGTACACATTAGTGTATACAAACTTTTTGCCTTCCCAAGCACATGTACATCATTTAAAAATTATGAATCAAGTTCTACTACTTCTACAGAGTTAAACCAGGTTCAGACCTTCGACTTTTTATTCATGGGGCTCTCTATTCATTTTCCAAGTAATTTCCACTGCTTTATAAAAGAAGATTTTTAATAAAACTTCAACCATAAGCAACTTTCCTTCCTCCAACATGACTCTGGCGCTACAACACTCCACATACATGTCTTTAAAAGAAGCATAATTATCAACATTACAGACACATGTGTCAGTGAGGTAGGTGCAGCATCAATGTTCACTCTCACTGTCGAAAATTTTTCCCAAAGTAAGTAAATCAAGTTGATGCACTTTTAAATTGATGCTTTTACTTTGTTAACTTTTGTGGCATGTTCATGAGACTCTCAAAACAACTAGAGATGGTATTTAAGTTAAAAACACTGACAGATTCAATTATGTGACTGTTCAGAACGCTTTGCTCAAGCTTCACTGTGGCTCCAGTTCTAAGCCTGCCTATCCATTATGTCTGCAAACAGTTTACATGTCAAAAAATACACAGATGCCAAAAGAGAATCTTAATCATCTTTTTATATTTTAAATAAATTTAAATGGGGCCTCTCACAATACAGACAATGTTAGGCATAGGGGTGGCGTGGGAGTCCACTTTAAGTAACTAGATTTTGTCTGAACTTTGGCCAACACTTATTTTTCCCAGAGCTGGATGAAGAAATTTGAAAAAAGGCCAGGATTAATTACGTCTTAAATGGAACATTCCACCTGCCTTAACAGCACACAGGATGACTACATGTCATACAGGGGAAAGTGTATTTACTTCTTCTGGATCATCACGAGGAATAGAGTCAATCCAGAGTAATGTACAGACATGTTTTGTTTACTTCTGGTAGAAACTTTGAAGAAATGAAGTACAAATGCTTAAAAGTACAGCGAATCTTAAGACAAGAAACAGAAACAAGGCAAATTTATGAGTAAGTTAAGAGTATTTTGTAATTAATCAGTAAGCATTGGTGATGAAGTGGGTCTTTAGCTTTAATATGCTGACACAGCAACTAAATTACTTCTAGGTGAAATATTTTGAAGCAAAAAACTGCTATGTGTGTCTTTTTGGGTCTTGAGTCCATTTAACCTGTGTTTATTACTGAAGTAAGGGTTGTTGTCGAAGTGAAAAACTATTAGAGTAAAACTATTTAGTTGTCTAAAGTAAGCAAGTGATCACGCAAACAGGAAAGTCAGAGGCCATGTGTTTAGAGTTGGATATAAAACAAAGTAGAAATAAATGAATCCCCCTCCCCAATGTTTAAATGTAATAAATGTCTTTGTAACTATGCACTGAGGAGCTTTTAGTTTAATGCACAAAATCTGTTTATTGTCCTCCAAAGCTTCGACTGGCTTGTTTCAGAACAGAAGACCTCAGATTTCCACACTGTGGTCGTTGCGTATGAGCACAACAAGCTTAAAGAAATATTTACAGGAGAAGACACTTGATACAACAGAGTACCCTCTCTTCTGTTTGAGGGAAAAACAGAAAAAGGTTAATCAATGTGACTGAAAATATTGCCCCACCCTAAATTCTGACAAGGTCTAAACTGTGAGTGTCCACTGATTCGAGGATCTTACTGTCTCTTGTATAGGCATTCAGCTGGAAGACCTTTCACGTGGAGCAAACTTTTACCCTGTGAGTCATGTTCATAGTCGACTCAAACATTCAGATGAGTCAAACCTGAGCATAGTGTGCTCCAATAAAGACAGCATGCATGGGGTATTAAGAAGCTCTGAAACTGTGGGATTGTAGGGAAAGTCATGCCATGTTTTTGTTTTTCTGCCATTTCGGCCTTAACCCGCTGAGGAACTGTTTCCCCAGATGGATCTGGCTCGTTCAGGCTGTGTGCAAAACGTCATGTTCTTAACTGATTATAAGTAACTCTGTGACTCTTTCTTTGCATCAACAAATAAAATAGAAGAGAAAGCAATTACAGCAGGCTGTTTAGAAAGCACAAGCACAGTTCAGCTAAATATTGACATTAGAAATATTTATCGTTTACAAACTGATCAAAATGCAAAAAATAATTTTACATAGTAAAATAATCCATCCATTATCTTCCGCTTTATCCTATATTAGGGTCGTGGGGGGTTCCCCATGCCCATCCAGGGGAGAATGTTTCGGGCGCTGGGCAGATACACCCAGGACAGGGCACCAATCTATCGCTGGGAACACACTGACTCACTCACACAGACACACACACTCTGTATGGGGCAATTTGGAGTACTCAAATGACTTGATTCATATTTTTGGACTGTGGGAGGAAACCGGAGAACCCGGAGGAAACCCACGAAGACACGGGGAGAACATGGAAACTCCACCCAGATGGGGATTCGAATCTCTAGCGCTGAGAGGAGAACATGCTAACCACTAAGCCCTTAAAGTTAAAAATAATTATAAATTTAAAATCTTTGAATTTTACGAAAAAAGTTACAACCTGTACCATAACCATGGTTCATATAAATTATGAAATATTATACTGTTTTTTGCTTTGATCCAAGTAAACTAAAATTACTGACTCCAGGCCATTACAAACTCTGAATCTGATGTTTTTATTTAACTGTATAATACAGATGCATAGGACACAATGAGACGGCAGTAAATCAATCAATCAATCAATCAACACTATAAAATTGACAGTTAATAAAGTAATTTAGTTGCTCATACAACAAAGTAACAACACATGGCAATACCATTATAAACCTGAAAATAAAGAATGTAACATGTCTTCATTATTTCGGGTGTTGTTAAAACCCACATTAAAACCCATTATAAACGCCTTTCTCACATCAGTTTGTACCTCTGCTGCCATGGAGTCAATGACTTCAATAGACCCCTGAAGGTGTACTGTGATATCTGGCAACTTGTATATGTTGCGAGATGAACAGTCTAGTCTAAAACTATGGATTATATTTTACAGAGATTGGCTGCTCATGTGAACATGTCTGAAATTGGAGAACCATCAGAGTTAAAAATGTTATGAAGGATCATCTGGCATGATAAAGTCGACAATCAATCAATAAAATATAATTGATTTAAGCCTTCCATCAATGCACTGCATTATAGTCATTACACATCTGCTTGTATTTAAAAAAAAATCCATATGTTTAACACTGAAATGGGTCACTGGGGTGAGGTGGGTGAGGTTTGTGATTAAGTAATTGGCTGAACAATCTAGGAGACATTGAAAATTCAACATAAAACAGTTTCTCTGTGTTGCTTTGATGCTTATTCTCAGTATGAAATCCAACTATAAATTGTTAACAGAACCCAGTTCCTTTTGAAACATGTCATTATAATTCATTACAATAACTGGCAGTTGCTTTCACAAACTGGTTCATTATGTTTCATTATTCTAAACAAATCTAAGATTTTAAAATGCTATGTGCAGGTCAGATTTCACTTTCATGCACTAGATTGTAATTGTTCCTGAGATGTACAAACCTGAGATGACTGAATGTATCATTGAGGCAGTCTTTTATTCCGAAATGGGTCTGACTGTAAAATGATATTTTCTATGATAGACATGAGGGAGTGGGAGCCCAAATTAAAAAATGAAAAGCTCAATTTTAGCAATAATCAGAGGATTTACCTCCAAGTTTTAATTACTAAAAAGCAGCAAAAAGACCCAAATTATTAGTTGAAATGATGTTCAGTTGTGCAGCACTTAAGGATCATAAAAGAAAAACAAATAAACCGGGTTATTAAGATTGGAGGAAGACAGATTTTTTGTTTTAGTTCAGACCAATTTAAACTGGACTTTAACTACAAGTCAGTAGTTTTGGCTTTTGGATTGTTAAATTATTTTTGCTCTGTATCTTCTAAAATTAGTACGGTAACTACTTCACTTACATTTTAATGAATACCTCAGGGAACTGTATGAGGGCCCTTTTATTTTTCACTCATATGGCCCTTGACCAGATATTTTATAGCATATGAACACATATAGCTATGTATACATGCAGACCCTGCACCAGTCTGCCAAAATGAACAACACCGCAGGCATGTTGTGAAGCGCTTTACAAAACTATAGTTTAGAAATAGTCTATGGCTTGAATCGTGTGAATCTCTGGGATTGCTCTAATCTCATTACCAACCTGATTCAAACTGCATTCTTTGGTAAGAGGGTGCTTATCAGTGCTGCCCTCAGGATGTGGAAAACAACACATCCAACTTAAAACACTCTTTTTTACTGGGGCTTTTGTTTTCTAATCTCGCCTTGTATTTTTGATTGTTTGCTGTTTCTAAATCAGCTAATAGAGTTTTATTGATTAGTAGTACATTTTTATTTAAGATATTTTTCTATTTATGAATTATAGATATTTTCACTAAATCTTTAATTACTTAAAAAAAAGGAGACCTGATTGGCAATAAAGTCCATGTTTTAATGTCCACATACTTTTTACTATTTTATTGTAAAGATGCAGCACATCTTCAAAAGTTAAATGAAAAGATATTGCAATGCTTCAGTGTGATATAGGGAGGGTTTATCATGGCCCCACGCTGTCTCTACTTGGCATCAAGCCAGTTAAAAAACTTCTGCCAAATAAGTCCATTACTTTGCCTCGTAAAAGCAGCCGATCACAGATGCAACATCTTTCTGTGCACACTGCCTGGTTTATAAAGTGCAGACACATAGGGTCCTAGGCCTCGTAAAAACATGGCAAATCACAGCCTCAAAGGTCTGCTCTTAGGACTGAATTTGACTTTATCCAGGTTGGGTCCCGGGACCTGTTTTAATGGAAATACCAGCGATGATGTCAGTGACTTCTAAGGCTCTATGAAGTCTTAGGATCATATGGCTACCTGATTTTGGTTACTGTCATATGTTGCTCTGATGAGAATTCATGGCGTTTTGAGACTCTACAGGATGATGGATTTAAAAAATAGGAAGGAATAAAAGTCTTGGATTCTGATTTATGATCTCACAAATAGAAATAATTAGCTCTCAAAGAGTAGAAATCTGTCCGAGTTGTTTAAGGAGTGCTGAGTGCTCATTTAAAAAACACAAAAATGATTAACACTGTAACTTCCTACAGCTGGACAATATGACAAAGTTTTAAACGTTTGAGATGTTACAAATAGATACCATATTTTTAAAAAATAAATTATAAATACATTTATAAATAAAATTATAAATTAAATGTTTCCCACATTATTCTGTCTGTCTGTCATCATGCTATGTTAAATGCTGCTCAGAAATCATTAGCACATTCACATTTATCTTCATAACAATGCAAACTACATCTGAAGACAAATAGGAAAAAAATTAAGAATTTAGAAGAGTTAAGAATATCTGAATAAAACGTCTCTCCGTTAATGTGTAAGGAAATAAAAATACAGTCAGTGCTCCTGCATTCATTATTCTGAGAAAATGTTTAAACTGCAAACATGAAACATACAACGACAGCTTATTTTGGCTTGTGACAAACACAGTTTACCACAAAGGCTCTAAATAAATACTTTCCTGTTACCACGTTTGTGCACATTTTACCCATGTAAACCATTTATAAATATGTTTTTGAGTAGTTACAGGGCTAGAAAGAATATTCTCTAAAACTTTGTAAAGGGAATGACATATTCTTAATATAAAAATAAAGTAACTGTGCCAATTAATATGATTAATAAACTCAGAATATACATAGCCACATTAACAGACAGACTTACTTGTTTCATTTACTATTTCATCACATCATCTACACTTATAAATAGACCATATGGATGCACTTTGAAGTACTTCTATTAGGGGTCTTTTTCTTTACATACCCATCAGCCCCCTTGCTCTGTTTTTTAATGATCAGGACCTCCCAAGACCAGGAATTGTTTAGGTGGTGGATGATTCCTAGCAATGTAATGCTATGACACTGACATAGTGGTTATTGTGGTTTAGTGTGTGTGTGTCTGTCATGCTGGTACAAGTGTATCAGTATATCAGAAGGTTCAGCGCTGGATCGAAAGTAATCAGCATTCTATAAGCACTGATGTATAATCAGAGGATGAGCACAAATTGTGCAGCAACAAATAAGCTCCAATCTAAAAAATAAATCAATAAAATGAACTCCACAGTGAATGTTTAAAACTCCAGTAACACAAATGTGTTTGATCCACTTGTCACTGCAGTACTGAGAATCATCTTCACAAATGGTCCTGTATCTAAACAATAATCTTATTGAATGGACAGTGAGTATGGAAACAAGGAGATGTACCTAATAAAATGGCCAACTGTATAAAAGATTTGCAATTGAGGTCAACATCTTGTCTTAACATTAACACAGAGACCTGTGATTGAGTCTCAAGAACTGCTTCCGGCATGGATAACAGCTACAGTGGGTTGCAAAAGTATTCATACCCCTTGAACTTTTCCATATTTTGTCACATTACAACCACAAACATAAATATATTTCACTGGAATTTAATGTGAAAGACCAACACAAAGTGGTATGCAATTGTGAAGTGGAATGAAAGTTATACATGAATCAACAATTTTTTTACAAATAAAAAACTGAAAAGTGCGATGTGCAAAATTATTCAGCCCCCTTTTCCCTGAGTGCAACCAATTGC